>JAWDGP010000692.1:570000-800000 GCA_033675545.1 Elysia crispata
TGCATCCAATTTATACCATTGGCCGATTTAATGAGAACAATAGGTATACAAACATTCAGATCTTTTGAATTTAGCACGTGAATAACCAAAATTATTTTTTTCATCAGAAGACAGCTTTGCGGAGAAATGCATCAATAAAAGACAACAGCTCATTTCAACAAATACCAGAACAGGCCTGACGGAGGCAACAGTGATTGACAGGACGGAGGAAAAGCGTCGCAAAATTGAAGTCCCACAGAGAGAAGCAGCTCACAGCTCAAACATAAATCTGGATTTTGCAAATTTTCTCGCCTATATTTTCAGACCATGATTTTACTACTGTTACACGAAAGTGTTCAACTGATTTGAAAGAAAAAAAAAAGGAAAAAAAAACTCTGGAAGAACTCCGTAGATAGGACATTGATCAGAAAAAAAGGGCGTACAAACTGACGAATCATTTTACTTGACCACAAAGTAGCAACTTCACGTTGAAGCCAAACATTAAAATTAGGAGAATGTGGGAACTGACGAAACTGGACCTACTAGTTCCACACAAATCACTCAGAAACGGCAGGATGAGCAAGTGAAACTGACTTTTTGAAAAAATTATAATGGTGAGTTCTCCTCCTTCCTAGTCCCCCCACCCTCTCTCTCTCTCTCTCTCTCTCTCTCTCTCTCTCTCTCTCTCTCTCTCTCTCTCTCTCTCTCTCTTTCTCTCCGTCTGTCTATCTCTCTCTGTCTCTGTGTCTTCTTGTCTGTCTTTCTGTCTGTCTGTCTGTCTGTCTCTCTCTCTCTCTCTCTCTCTCTCTCTCTCTCTCTCTCTCTCTCTCTCTCTCTCTCTCTCTCTCTTTCTCTCCGCCTGAGATACTGTCTATCTCTCTCTGTCTCTGTCTTTCTGTCTGTCTTTCTGTCTGTCTGTCTGTCTGTCTGTCTGTCTGTCTCTCTCTCTCTCTCTCTCTCTCTCTCTCTCTCTCTCTCTCTCTCTCTCTCTCTCTCTCTCTCTCTCTCTCTCTCTCTCTCTTTTTTTTTTTTCTCTTTCTTTCCTCTCATTCGCGCACCAAACCTTCAACTAATACACCATTTGAAAACTGGAAACATGTATTTTCCTTTGACTCATAATTGAAAAAATTTTTTTTTTCTGTGGGCGCATCTTTCCAGGTTCACTATTATATCAGCACAAATTGAGGTGCAGGTTAGTAACGTGAAGTTGAGTAATGTGCTCTTAGCATGCGCCAAAAAAGAACTGAAATGAACAATGCAAAGGTGAAATTCATAACAGACGCGCTAAATTTGTTGATGATAATATTGATTCGGCTCCTTGCCTTAAAAGGCATGAATGCATCAAAAAAGATATAGCTAGCTCTATAAAGTCAATAATTCTTTCAAATATTGGGCATGAAGGTTTAAAAAAGTAGGTAAAGGCTTACCCCTTCTACAAAAACACACACACACATACTCACACCTTTAACCAAAAAAAAAACAAAACCCAGCGTAAACAGTGTTTACATCCGCAATCACCGCTCAGGAAGAAAAGGCGGCGATGTATCCATGAAGCTTTGGATTTCACGCTTGAGGAGGTCATATTTATATAATTTTTAAAATTTTTCCATTTTTTCACTTTAAAAATTTGATGAATCACAATAAATAACTAATAAACTTTCAAGAACATTTTTTTAGACAAAATCCATAACTTTTTATAACAATAATAATAATAATAATAATAATAATAATAATAATAATAATAATAATAATAATAATAATAATAATAATAATAATAATAATAATAATAATAATAATAATAATAATAATAATAATAATAATAATAATAATAATAATAATAATAATAATAATAATAATAATAAAAAATAATTATAATAAAAATAGTCGTAATTCGAAAAAGAAAAAAACACAGAGCATCTTTTTCTTGTATTTCCTGCATCAATTTCAGTGGCTTGAAAAATGTTTTTGGTGTTACTCGTGGTTATAAAGTTGTCAAATCCAGCATAAATTGGACCCAAGTAATTCTTCCCCTCCTCCCCACATACGAATCATGTATCGGTTGATATATTATGTCCATGATTTCAGCACAATGTAGCCGAAAAAATACAAAGATAGCAAAAATACTCCTTTTTATCTTTAGATTTCTTCTATTAGATTTCCAATTATTTTTTGTAAGCCTGTAAAGATTATGAAATTATGAAATTGAAGAAATGTAACTGAAAATTTCTATTACAATTTTGTTCCAATTGCTTAGTCAACCAGAGGAGGATCTTACTTCAATCGAATATTCCTAGTGGAATAATTCACTAGCGAGCCTTCGTTTTTGTTTTGAGTATAAACATCTTTCTAAGAGCAACATGGACAAATAATTCAGAATGAAAGCAAAGTGTTGTACCTTTGTTCCATTCAATAAGCTAGATTGTTTAAAATCGCACAACAGCAACAAAATTTAAAAAATATAAATGATCTTCTTACCTCATATTCTTCTTCATAAGCTTATAGAGCATGTTTTAAAGTCACGGGTTCTTTTTTCCCGATTTTTTTTTTTTGTTGTTGTTGTTAAAACTTCCCGCTTAGTCATTTTGTTTTGCACCGCAAACTTTTTTCTATCTTTCTCGAATAAAACAAGAATGCCATTTGAATATTGACTTGGCCTCATGTTTCTACCGCAGAAGAATTAGATTTTAGAGCAGATTTCAAGATTGCATCCTGTATGAATGTCGAATGGTACAGATATTGATCATAGATTTCTTTTCTTGAATATTCTGCAGGCGAGTTGTTGACTTTTCTCCTAATTTGCCTCTCAATCTATGATCGAATTCGTTTGCATTTCTATTTAGATCTGGATTAGATCAAATCTAAGACTTATAAGAAGTGCTAGCACCTAGATCTATGTAAAGGGCTGATCTATAATAAGCTAAAACTAGGTGGCTTTGTTAGCTTATTTACATGAATAATTAAACTTAAGCTTCAAATAAGTTGGCCTATAGCCTTTATCTACTTTCGTGATTTATGCTTCACTTTTATTCAGTTTAAATTGACTTTCGCGAGCATTTTCAACGCGTCTAAATGGCAAATCAGAAATTAATGAGGTAAAGTAACTAGAAGGCTGTCTTGTAAATGCTTGGGGACTTTTCTTATTCTTTACAGGGATTGGACAAGCATGAACTGAAGAGATAAATTATGTCTCAAAACCTAAGGATCATATAGACCGACTGGACTGCTGCATGTATCACTACGCGACATGTTTTTTGATGCTGATGCTTCTAAATCTGTCTCCTTCCGCAGATTGTGCGAACCCCGACAGTCATGGTTAGTGGAATCATTGGTTGTTTTTTTTTAAACTACCCAAATTTGACTTCGCTCTGTAAAACGATAGTCCGGCATTTGTGGTTCAAATTTTAAAATAATATGTTGGAGTTTATTATAGTCAACACAAAAGTAATATTGGTGTATCAATTGTGATTTGGGTTCAGGTTTTCAAACGTTGTTCATGTGTCTGCGCCAATTTAGTCCTTATTTTTGCCTTCAACAAAAGCGTCTTCCCAAAATAATGTTGAGAAGGGGGAAAAGTATTATATAAAAGAAAAAAGAGGAGGGGGGTGTGGGGCAATACGGAAGACTAAGGTTTTGAGCAATGGTACAGTATTTGCCTGTTTGCTTGTGTATGCGCAAAAGCATTCTGAATGAGGAAACAGACATTCTCCGCAGGATGGATACTAAGATTTGCTAATATCAAGTCAAGAAAGTGTTGTCTGATCATCTCTCCTTCGAACAGCTCATACTGAGGTCTTTCACAAATCTCATGGCAAAGGACAAAAGGAATAAATTACTCCCACGCTGACCTTGACCCACAGACAGCCCATTTCCCACTCCCTACACGTCCACGAGTCCTTTTCAACCACAGAATGATGCCGCTGACCTCAACTGAGGGGAATGCCGTGCCCTACAAATGGTGCAGAAACCGAGCTGAACTTCAGTGCCGCTGATTATTGGCCTGATGGGATCTCTCGTTAGGCGAATCTTCTAGTTTTTTTTAAAGTACTCATTAAAAAGTCAATTATCGCTGTACGCCTTTCCTGTGGCGTCTGAGTATGGCGGACTCCAAGTCCCGAGATATCATTCTTATTGTCAGATCTCTGGATGGTTTACGATTATAATCTGGACCGTTCCTTCAGCTAATCGAAAACCTCTAGGTTTAGCGGCTAATCCGCCATTCTGTTCAGCTCGTCTCACGATATCGTAATTAGTAGAGTGCCTAACATGTAAAATCGGTACCTCTTTGAAATCAACCAATTAGTCAGGTGACCTGCTCTTTAACTAGGCGATCACGAGCTTCCACGCATCAGGACTATCCCTCGTCGCTTTAAGTGCCTCTGACACTCGTCATGCTTTAAGTAACTTTGTCCATCCAACATCTTTTCACGCTGTTTTTCCCTGCTGTGTTTTACTTCAATCATTCCAATCATTCCAGTTGTCACAAGATGGTCTAGTTTCTATCTTTCCATCACTTGGCCAAAAAAGGTTTGCCTGGCGTTTACGTATTCTATGTGTGATCTTGTTGTGTTCGATTCTAGTCACACTGTGCCCCCGAAATAATCTTCCACTTAAAAAAAAAGAATCATAATAACGGCATTTTCTTTTAAACTTTTTCCGTTGTATTTTCGTTCGAGATCACTTGAAACATATGTTTCAACAAATGGTGCATTTTGAACTGCAAAGTACCATTAATTTCAAACAGAAATTCCGCGGTAGATTTCATTTAGTGTTGCATTAATCTGTTCCATTTATAGAAATTTTGTAGAATTTTGATGTTCCAAAAATGCAAAAGGGCGATTGCTGTATTCACATTTGAAGAGGAAAATGTATATTTTCTTATTCGTTTAGTAATGAGCTCTTTATATTTCCAAATGAAAGGCTGAAAAAAGATGATTAAATATATTATTTAGTGGAAAAGGCCCGCGCCCAATATAAACCGTTTTCGTTTTTTCGCCCATATTTATACCAGTATAAATATATCAATGTCTGGATATACCTATTTTTGTGAGATACTGATTCGATCACAAATCAATCATTTCCCGCTGGAACATTTCTATAATATATCAAAATTATTGAGTCATACATGTATTTTCATTTGTTCTGATGAGCATTTTGAAGAAATTAGCATCAAATGAAAATAAAAACATAGCTGGCACAATTGCTCGATGAAAAGAGATTTGCTAGAAGCATAACCGCTGTTCAATTATCGGCTTAAAAATATTGAGTATCATCTTCAGAGAATTCGAGATAACCAAATCAATGGCAACGATGAATGCGCTAGGATAAGGCAAGACGATCAAAATCTTTTAAAAAATGCTTTTAAATGCTTCAGATCTCTCTCTCTCTCTCTCTCTCTCTCTCTCTCTCTCTCTCTCTCTCTCTCTCTCTCTCTCTCTCTCTCTCTCTCTCTCTCTCTCTCTCTCTCTCTCTTTCTCTCTCTCTCTCTCTCTCTCTCTCTCTCTCTCTCTCTCTCTCTCTCTCTCTCTCTCTCTCTCTCTCTCTCTCTCTCTCTCGCCCTCTCCCTCTCTCTCTCTCTCTCGCTTTCGCTCTCTCTTTTCATCTCTCCCTCTCTATCTCCCTCTCTATCTCTCTGTTTCTCTCTCTCTTTTACTCTCTCCCCCCCTCTCTCTCTCTCTCTCTCTCTCTCTCTCTCTCGCTCTCTCTCTCTCTCACTGTCTCTCTCTGTTAGATGAGGGACACAAGTGCAAGCGCTCGGGCTGGTTTGGTAAAGACTGCCATTACAGATGCCATTGCTTGCTGGGACCGACAGTGTGTGACAGCGCCACAGGGGAGTGTAACGGCCCCTGCACTCCGGGATGGTTTGGTCCAGGCTGCCAGTATGGTAACACCAAAACCATCTGTTTTCATCTCTCCTTCTGCTTCTCAATGCTCTTCTCATCCTTCTTCTTTTTTTCATTCTTTCCCTTCTCTGCGCTTTCCATTTCTACCAAGGCTAGTATTCGCTTTCTCACAACCCAATTGCTACACATTTACATTACCACCCATATTAATGATGTGAACTTTGCCTTCCGTCAAATATGAAATGAACTCCTATTCACCGCTGTCTATATTTATCTTAAATAAGCACCACTGCAGCCCATCTCTACCATTACACTTTCTCGCCCCTACCACACTCTACTGTGACGACTTCTCCCGACTATTCATCCATATCTTAACGCCGTCTCCCCAGCCACTTTTCCCATGAATCCCACTTTTTTTATTTGACACCTACTTCAAAATAACCAGTTTTTTAATATGACACCTGCTCCATGATGCCCACATCTAATGTGTCAACTTCCGCACATTTACCACTTCCAAGATCAAGTTTTTTTCCATGAATAGTACCTCTAATAAGATATTTTCTTCCTGCTGCCCGCCTATAATATGAAAACTTCTCCATGTTGCCAATCTCTAATATGGCACTTACCCGTAAAGCTCACCTTTAAAGTCCGACCTCTGAATGCAGTTCCGTTTTAACTTTTCGCGTTTTTCATGAAACTTATCTTCACCAAATGTCTTCACTTTCTTGACCACCACTGTTTCGTCTCTATTGGATTATTTGACATCTTGATAACTCACATTCATTACCACGCCTTCTCCCAATGGCTCAACTTTAATTTGGCGCATTCATTTTAGTGCCCAAATTTACAGTGCGGCTTTTCCCCATCGCCCGTCTCTTCTATGATGCCTTGCTTGCGGTGAATCTGTAATTGACGCCATTATCTTATTTCTATCCAGCGATATCTTTACCCAAAGAAGATTACCTTTCTTTCTTATCCACTCCATATTATTTTTACTCAACTCTTCTCCGAAAGCCAAATTGGTAATTATACCTGATGCAATCTCTGTGTCAGTGATATCGTCTGTACAAGGCGATGACCAGGAGTTAGCGTGGTTGGTGAACAACGATTCCGAGAAAATGACCTGCAACCAAGCCAGATACCAGAATTTAGATGTCTTGCTTCGGACTCCCCATCCTTTTACCTGGCTTACAGGAACTCTCAAACAAAGCGGTAAGAAAGATCATTCCGTAAAACCCAGCGCACGCTCTGTGTATTGATCTCCAACGAAATGTTTTAATTGTTATTTTGTTGATGTTGTTGTTGTTGTTGTTGTTGTTGTTGTTGTTGTTGTTGTTGTTGTTGTTGTTGTTGTTTTCTATTTTTTTGGTCAGTTAAAACTCATCATATCCAGGCTTACAAAAATTGTTGATCCTCTAAACTGTCCAACCTCAAGGTGTTGGCTCGATCGTCTCTCTCTAGACCTCTAAACTGTCCAGACTCAAGGTGTTGGCTCGATCGTTAATCTCTAGACCTCTAAACTGTCCAGCCTCAAGGTGTTGGCTCGGTCATCTGTCTCTAGACCTCTAAACTGTCCAGCCTCAAGGTGTTGGCTCGATTGTCTGTCTATACACCTCTAAACTGTCCAGCCTCAAGGTGTTGGCTCGATCGTCTGTCTCTAGACCTCAAAACTGTCCAGTCTCAAGTGTTGGCTCGATTGTCTGTCTCTACACCTCTAAGCTGTCCAGTCTCAAGGTGTTGGCTCGATCCTCCGTCTCTAGACCTCAAAACTGTCCAGTCTCAAGGTGTTGGCTCGATCGTCTGTCTCTACACCTCTAAACTGTCCAGCCTCAAGGTGTTGGCTCGGTCATCTGTCTCTTACATCCGAGAGAGAAATTAAAACGTTACAATACAATAAGACTTGCTTTGCGCCAATGATTTTAGTTGAATACTTTGAGATGACAGGTGTTGTTTTTTTTTAAATAATTTGCACGTTTACATCTTTACACGTGAAGAGAAGCGTATCGGAAAGACTTATGGTAAGTACAAGCATGAGTTCCCGTTCAAATAAACAGGTGGGGGTCAAAAATATAAAAGACTTTTACCCTCCATCCAGGGCCATACACCCGCAATGAAGTAAAGCAAAGTTTACAACAATGAACAGGTGGGGATGATTACTTCAATAAAGGAAAGCAGTTTTTAAAACAGATATATCTCCTCCAGAGCCACTCATAGTGAAGTTTAAAATTTTATACGACTAGGTCCTTGAGACATTAGATTTTTTTCACATGTTATTATAAAAGCATTATTTACACGAAGGGAAGATCTCAAGCAAAAAAGTACAAACTAAATTTGCTGCAATATTTTAAACAGCCTCTTTTTCGTCTATTCCTCCATAGAGATCATAATATGGTGCTGATGATCCATTACACATACATTGTAATGTTCGATCTGATTGTGAAAATGCTCTCCAATCCGATATAAAACGTGCAACTTCTCAGACAGGGGAAAAAATTAAGGCCCCGGATGTTTTAAGATTTATTGGGTTATCCGGTATTGTTAAAGCTTACAACTATTTTAGACCTAGTCACAATCTGTGTAACTCATGCAAGACAAATTAAGAGTGGCAAGTTAATAAAATTGCTTAACTTCAATGTTTCTACGGTTCTTTGTTGACTATTAGTGAATCTATTCTATATCTTAGATATAAAACAATATAGAAGTACGAAACGCGTGCAAAAGAAGCAGAACTGGTGTTTACATTCGCAACCGCCGCTCCAGAAGAAAAGGGGACGCTGTTTCCATGGCGCTTTTGTGTTTACGCTGGAGGAGGTCAAATTTCATTTAATATTTTAATTTTTTCACTTTTTCCACTCCGATAAAGTTGAATATGTTTTTCATATATTTATTTATTTATAAAACATCAATAACTTTCGTATATACGTCATCCGCTTTGAAAATTGTGCACCTATAAGAGCAGATTTTAAATGATATTTTGATCATCATAACAAATTTGGCGAAAAAAAAATCTGATGGATTTATTACAAAAAATTAATTGCAATATATCATGAACTTTCGAGACCATTTTTAGACTAAATACAGAACTTTTCTTTAATTTTTTTTTTTTTATTTGTATCGCATTGGACACTGATCTTGACAAATTAAAATTCAGTAAACTACATCATTGTACATTGAGTGATTTGGGATGAGATAGCGGAGAAAGAAAGCGAGGATGCCTTTCATAATATAGATTAAATTTATTAACTCTCCCTCCCTCTCTCTCTCTCTCTCTCTCTCTCTCTCTCTCTCTCTCTCTCTCTCTCTCTCTCTCTCTCTCTCTCTCTCTCTCTCTCTCTCTCTCTCTCTTTCTCTCCTTCTCTCTCCCCTCTCTTTCTCATCTCTCTCTCCTCTTTCTCCTCTCTCCCTTCTCTCTCTTCTCTCTCTCTCTCTCTCTCTCTCTCTCTCTCTCTCTCTCTCTCTCTCTCTCTCTCTCTCTCTCTCTTTCTCTGTCTGTTAGAACACTTAACTTCCTTGATGATCTTTTTTCATCTGTGTTGAATTATGTGTTTGGTAGCTGTTTTGTGTTGCACAATAGTTAAATAGACTTCATAATTATGTTTCTCAAAATTAGATAAGTGGACGCCACAGCCACTAAGTTGCTCAATAATCTAGCAGGCCAATGTTTTGCACGGTTTCTCCCACTTTTATAGCCACTTTCTTGCACTGTTAATTTAGTTAATCCAGAGCCGATATGTTGCACACCTATATTAGACAGACTATGCGCCGTTGTGTTCCTTTCGCGTGGCCGCCTTGTTGTATACTTAGTCGAGCATAGACAAGATCCACTGTTTTTCCCTATGAACAGCGCAGAATAAGCAGTTCCCATAGCCGTTGTGTTCTTTTCTTCATCAAGCAGAACCCATAGTCGCTGTGTTTCTTTTTCCATAAAACAGATCCCATAGCCGCTGTGGTCCTTTTTCTATCAAGCAGACCTCTTGCGTCTATGTTCCTTTTTCCACAAAGCAGACCCTATAGCCGCTGTGGGGTTTTTTATATAATATTGAGCAGCCCCATAGTCACTGTATTTTTTCTGAATCGAGCAGACACCATAGTCGCTGTGTTCTTTTTTTAATCCAGCATACACCATAGTTGTTGTGTTTCTTTTGATTAATCGAGCAGACACTATATCCACTGTATTCCTTTGTTAATCGAGCAGACACCATATCCACTGTGTTCCTTTGTTAATCGAGCAGACACCATAGTCGCTGTGTTCCTTTGTTAATCGAGCAGACACCATAGTCGCTGTGTTCCTTTGTTAATCGAGCAGACACCATAGTCGCTGTGTTCCTTTGTTAATCGAGCAGACACCATAGTTGTTGTGTTCCTTTGTTAATCGAGCAGACACCATATCCACTGTATTCCTTTCTTAATCGAGCAGACACCATAGTCGTTGTGTTCCTTTGTTAATCGAGCAGACACCATAGTCGTTGTATTCCTTTGTTAATCGAGCAGACACCATAGTCGTTGTATTCCTTTGTTAATCGAGCAGACACCATATCTACTGTATTCCTTTGTTAATCGAGCAGACACTATATCTACTGTGTTCCTTTGTTAATCGAGCAGACACCATATCCACTGTGTTCCTTTGTTAATCCAGCAGACACTATATCCATTGTATTCCTTTGTTAATCGAGCAGACTATATCTACTGTGTTCCTTTGTTAATCGAGCAGACACCATATCCACTGTATTCCTTTGTTAATCGAGCAGACACCATAGTCGCTGTGTTCCTTTGTTAATCGAGCAGACACCATAGTTGCTGTGTTCCTTTGTTAATCGAGCAGACACCATAGTTGCTGTGTTCCTTTGTTAATCGAGCAGACACCATATCCATTGTATTCCTTTGTTAATCGAGCAGACACCATATCTACTGTATTCCTTTGTTAATCGAGCAGACACCATATCCACTGTATTCCTTTGTTAATCGAGCAGACACCATAGTCGTTGTGTTCCTTTGTTAATCGAGCAGACACCATAGTCGCTGTGTTCCTTTGTTAATCGAGCAGACACCATATCTACTGTTTTCCTTTGTTAATCGAGCAGACACCATATCCACTGTGTTCCTTTGTTAATCGAGCAGACACCATATCCACTGTGTTCCTTTGTTAATCGAGCAACACTATATCCACTGTGTCCCTTTGTTAATTGAGCTGACACCATATCCACTGTGTTCCTTTGCTAATCGAGCAGACACCGTATCTACTGTGTTCCTTGGTAATTGAGCAGACACCGTATCTACTGTGTTCCTTGGTAATTGAGCAGACACCATATCTGCTGTATTCCTTTGTTAATCGAGCAGACACTATATCCACTGTGTTTCTTTGTTAATCGAGGAGATACCAGATACATTGTGTTCCTTTGTTAATCGAGCAGATACCATATCCACTGTGTTCAAACTTATTCGTTGTAAAATATATTGAATTGACATATAGACTCACATCATTTTGAAAAAAAAATAGCAAAAAATTGTTTTACAAGTTGAGACCAATTTACATATAGCTTTACGGGGAACCAAGAGTAATTGGTTTGAGTATTCTTGGCGAGACCTGTCTTGAGCTGCATGATTAACTCACTACCTAGGGATAGTTATCACATCAGGGATAGTTATCATATCTCACTTTAAAAAAACTGTTAGAAAACAACAATTTATTTTTTTTTAATATTGATTTCCTTCTTTTGATATTAGCAAAATCAGTTTCTAGTAAAAAAAAAAATTTACATTGACACTTAACAAAAAGTAGTTAGAACCGAGACGGAAGTACAGAGATCACCTTTAGATGTGGACTGGGCTTGTAAAACTCTTGTTTTAACCAATCAATCATACCTAATCAACAAACTATCTGGTACCACTGCCGTCTCCAGCCGCTGTGAAATGTCCTAGCCTACTTCTTACGGACGAGGCTTCCAACTCTGTCCAATGTCAGCAGTTCTTCTCTGTCGGGCCGGGCGCCAAGCACTTCCACATCGTCTGCGAGACCCACCTGCCGGTGAAGAAAATCAGCCTGCAAGGAGAGCTCGTCCCACAACTCTGCTCCTTGCTGATCAGCGCTGGTGAGACCTCTCTGAGTGCTAGACGGAAATTAGCCCTAGGGATCCTTGGGCTCAGGTTTTGTTGAGACCAATCTATCATGCTCAGCGAATGGTATAACAAGATTTTCTCTTTCCTCCTTGCTTTACAAGCACTCAAGATGGTTATTGTGATGGTAATTGTTGCTCGGATTTCAACGAGATGTACAGGAGAGAGCTTTATTGAGTAATAATGATGCAGTGGTATGTGCGTCAAAAATTCTTCTAAAATTAACTTCATAGATGTGCAAAAAATGCAAGCGCCAAAGTTGCAATAGCGTTAATTTGTCTTACTCATCCTATAATACTTAAAGTGTTAGTGGAGTGGTGGAAAAAAATTCCACAGTCCTAGTGCTTCACGACTACATGAAATAACATTTCATATGTACAGGACTAGAGCTGTATGGTACAGAGACAAAAAAGGTTTCATATTATTGATATTGCTCAAAGAATCTGATGCTTAAAGGGTGCAGGTAATATCTCTAACACAATTGGTGTCTGGTGCTAAAGGTACACAGGCAATAACCCTGACATACTTAGTGTCTGGTGCTAAAGGGATACAAGAAATAACCCTGACATACTTAGTGTCTGGTGCTAAAGGGATACTTAGTGTCTGGTGCTAAAGGGATACAAGAAATAACCCTGACATACTTAGTGTCTGGTGCTAAAGGGACACAAGAAATAACCTTGACATACTTAGTGTCTGGTGCTAAAGGGACACAAGAAATAACCTTGACATACTTAGTGTAGTGTCTGGTGCTAAAGGGATACAAGAAATAACCCTGACATACTTAGTGTCTGGTGCTAAAGGGATACAAGAAATAACCTTGACATACTTAGTGTCTGGTGCTAAAGGGACACAAGAAATAGCCTTGACATACTTAGTGTAGTGTCTGGTGCTAAAGGGACACAAGAAATAACCTTGACATACTTAGTGTCTGGTGCTAAAGGGACACAAGAAATAACCTTGACATACTTAGTGTAGTGTCTGGTGCTAAAGGGATACAAGAAATAACCCTGACATACTTAGTGTCTGGTGCTAAAGGGATACAAGAAATAACCTTGACATACTTAGTGTCTGGTGCTAAAGGGACACAAGAAATAGCCTTGACATACTTAGTGTAGTGTCTGGTGCTAAAGGGATACAAGAAATAACCCTGACATACTTAGTGTCTGGTGCTAAAGGGACACAAGAAATAACCTTGACATACTTAGTGTAGTGTCTGGTGCTTAAGGGACACAAGAAATAACCCTGACATACTTAGCGTCCTGTGCTAAAAGACACAGGATATAATCCTATCATACTTAGTGTCTGGTGCTAAGGGGACACAGGGTATAGCCCTAACATACTCTTAGTGTCTAGTGCTATAAAAAGGCACGATAAACGCTAGATATTTGCCATAATCAGGCATCTGATTTAATGGAAGGGTTTCGTCATGGGACAGTAAATTATTCTCTATGCACAGGACTTGGTACCATAAGGGTTCGGAAAAGATCGTGCCATAATTTCATTAATAGTGCTACAACTATGAAGAGCTTTACCAACATTTCGAAATTCCTTGCCCCGCGTCAACGCAACCTGGGCGTCATTCGCGTTTCGTTTTTTTTTTTTTTTTCTTTCTTTTTTTTAAGTTACGGATGCTTTCCTTCGTTGTTGTTGTTGTTGTTGTTGTTGTTGTTGTTGTTGTTGTTGTTGTTGTTGTTGTTGTTGTTTTATTTTTTGCTTTTGTTTTGGCTTTTTTTTTACCCAGGCCGCGATGTTTCCCTGCAGGAAAAAGCTTCAGAGATTTTCATAGATAAGGCCCCAAGAGTAATTGACAACGGCCGTGACTCCAGCTGTTCTGATTGCAAAGCTCCTGAACACAATGTAAATCTCTACATCTACTTGCTGAAGTTCTTGGTGCCAGTGTCCGTGCAGCGGAGTGTAGTTCACAAATACTGCAACTCGCAAACAACAGGTATGTGGGCCTGGCTGCAAAAATTGGCAGTTTTCTTATGTCTCAACGTCATCTTGCCCTTGTCTTCCACCTCTCTCTCTCTCTTTCTCTCTCTCTCTCTCTCTCTCTCTCTCTCTCTCTCTCTCTCTCTCTCTCTTTCTCTCTCTCACTCACTCTCTCTCTTTTTTCCTCTCTCTCTTTCTCTCTCTCACTCACTCTCTCTCTTTTTTCCTCTCTCTCTTTCTCTCTCTCTCTCTCTCTCTCTCTCTCTCTCTCTCTCTCTCTCTCTCTCTCTCAAGCTTCTGATTGCCTTTCAATCCATAGCCTATCTGTCCGACTCTGATTTTGTCTTTGTCTTTCTCTCTCTCTCTCTCTCTCTCTCTCTCTCTCTCTCTCTCTCTCTCTCTCTCTCTCTCTCTCTCTCTCTCTCTCAAGCTTCTGATTGCCTTTCAATCCATAGCCTATCTGTCCGACTCTGATTTTGTCTTTGTCTGTCTCTCTATCTGTCTGTTTGTATCTCTGTCTGCCCGACTCTCTCTCTCTCTCTCTCTCTCTCTCTCTCTCTCTCTCTCTCTCTCTCTCTCTCTCTCTCTCTCTCTCTCTCTCTCAAGCTTCTGATTGCCTTTCAATCCATAGCCTATCTGTCCGACTCTGATTTTGTCTTTGTCTGTCTCTCTATCTGTCTGCCCGACTCTCGTTCTGTCTTTCTCTCTCTCTCGCTCTCTCTCTCTCTCTCTCTCTCTCTCTCTCTCTCTCTCTCTCTCTCTCTCTCTCTCTCTCTCTCTCTCTCTCTCTTTCTTTCTCTCTCTGTTGATTTCCGAAGTGGCTCTCACTTTCAGATTCCTTCGTATGTCCTTTTTTATGTCTCTTTGACAGAAAGTAAATGTTTGGCATTTCTCTCTCTCTCTCTCTCTCTCTCTCTCTCTCTCTCTCTCTCTCTCTCTCTCTCTCTCTCTCTCTCTCTCTCTCTCTCTCTCTCTCTCTCTCTCTCTCTCTCTCTCTCTTTCTCTCTCACTCACTCTCTCTGTTTTTTCCTCTCTCTCTTTCTCTCTCTCACTCACTCTCTCTCTTTTTTCCTCTCTCTCTCTTTCTCTCTCTCTTTCTCTCTTTCACTCTCTCTCTTTCTATCTATCTCTCTCTTTCTCTTTCTCTCTCTTTGTTTCTCTATTTGCTACCTGGTTCCACGGAATAAGAATAATCAGTGCCGTTACAAGTATTTGCTCGTCTAGTCACCAAGCTCAGTTGATGTGCTACCACACAGATGAGGAAAAGCAAGGTTTTTTAGGTCTGTCAAAGAAAACCACCACAAGTTTTAGAGAAGTCCAATTCCAAAACAGAATCCTCAGCATAATGCCATATTGAAGCACTCAAGAGAACCAAACACTACACACACCAGATCCAAGCTTGCCAACCGTTGTAGATATTCACGTGCCATGACAAATTAATTCTGCTTTTCACTTTGAAACCTAAACTGAGAAGGTTTTCTAAGTTTCAAGATATATTGCATTTTATTTTGACACATAACAAGGCATCGACTCTCTTGATGATGTTGTAGGATAATCATTGCGAGATGAAATACGGGCTGTTTGAAACTTTGCAAGATACACTGGTTATTGCTTTTTAAGTTGCAAGAACCGCTAAGCAGTTTTTATCACATTACAGAATACATCAAGCAAAGATTTAACCTTGCCAAATACACTGAGTGTTGTTTTTCATAATTTTACAAGATTCGCTAAGAATTGATAACGACGTTTCAATTTACACGGAAAATGTCGTCCCATAGTGCACGAGACACTGAGGTGGTGTTGTTTGTTTTTTTTTTTTTGTTTTTTTTTTTTGTTTTGTTTTGTTTTGGGTTTTTTTTTTGTTTTTTTTTTGTCAGATATGCATTTAATATTGTTTGCCACATACCAAAATGTTTTATACTGAGTATCATGTTCACATTGCGACACGCATTGATCGATGCAGGTTACACTAAAAAAAACAAAAAGAATAAGCTAAATACTGTTTAACCTCATTGAAAAAAGTATAGTGTTTCTGTGTGGAACAGACTATAAGTATAGTGCCGAAAACTCGACTGTCTATTTTTTTGCCACAATCAGGAAATTGTGAGGACCCGAATGAGAGTTGAGAGGACAAAATACTTCAATACCCACAAAAGCTCAATCAAAGCAAGTCTGTCCTTACAATATCAAACTTTCCGACAATGAAGACAAGATAATATACCCGGTTTTAGAGTTCATGATAAAACTAACGAAGCCTTTCCACTCGAGAGTCACCAGCGGGAAATCTGAGCCTTCATATCAACTGAGGTAGCTAGACGGAGGAGACACAGAGGAAACGGCAAGGCTGGCCTAAGGAAGTTGACCAAAATATGGTGTTATCGTTACGCAAGGACTGATGAAAACGAGATGGACATATGGGTTTTCACAGTACAGTAAAGTTGTTGTCAGAGATTATGGTGCTAGGAATTCTGGTTCTCAGTGGACTTCCAGCAGATGACCTTATTACGGAAAGCACTAATTTAAGAGCGTCCTTCCACGACGCATCAGTTGGCCGTGAAACTTTAAGGAAAATGATCTTTGACAAATCTGTTTGCGTAAACTAGCGTGAAATAAAGCTCTTATGATGGCATCAGCGTGTGGGTTTATACCAAAAGATAGCCAAAAGATTGTTTTGCTTCAGACAAGAGTACATTTCGGAAAAATGCAATCAGTTACTTCTAAGGACGGAAAAATCAATGACAAACCTATGGTTATTTGACTGCCTTATTTTCTACATTAAAAACTTCAGATATCGAACAAAGAGGTGAGATGTTAATCCCGTTGTGATAGACAAGTTATGTAGCATATTGCCTATAAAACTGTCTTGCTATCAAGGGACAAGCTATGTAACATTCTACCTAAAAAGACGAGTAGTATTTTCCTCCTGCATTACAGGATTTTAACCATAATCGAGGCACATATACAACTCCTTCACAAGTTCAATATTTCAATAACATGGCCAAGCCGTCTAGCACTGCAATATTTGCGCAGTTTCAGCCTAATCGGCCTCAGGAGAAGTTTAAGATTTTACTGGGCCACTGGTTAACATCGATTGTTCAATGTACAGTTCAAACTGATTTTCAGTCTTTTATGTTTTATACTTTTAAGCCCATGCTACATTGCGTCTTGGTAATCACCTTTTTAAGACACAACAAACTAAAAAAAAGAAATCTTTCACACAGATACTCTCTTGTTCTATCTCTACCCTACTCTCACTTCTTGCCTCCTTACTCGCTCTCAATCTATTTATATATCCATCCATGACTATATGCATCTACCATAACCCTCTTTTTCATCATTTTCTTATTATTATAATAAGTGTCTCATAGTATATGCCCTTCTCTGTTTTGGTATTTTTTCCCTCCCAACCCCCCGCCTTCCTCGTATTTGTCCCTGCTAGAATGGGGCCAAGAATTCGAGATGGATGTCTTCATGAACGGAAGTCATGTGATCAATAGATTCCAACCCAACAACCTAAGTTTGTCCTTCGCCCAATTTGTGCCGGGACAACAGAGAGACGCAACATCGGTGGAGATGATAGGCGTCCGGAGAAAAAACCTTTGGGAAGGGCCAGTTGTGTGCAAGCTTGAGGTTTTTGGAGGTCAGTTCATGTTTTATGATAGACGACAATGGTAATTGCTCAGCGCGCAACTCGTAGAGATGAATATAAATATACTGGGAGATAGATAGATAGATAGGTAGAGAGAGACAGAGACAGAGAGAGAGAGAGAGAGAGAGAGAGAGACAGAGTCAGAGAGAGACAAAGAGAGAGAGAGAGAGAGAGAGAGAGAGAGTAAATAGATAGATTGGTAAACAAAAAAAAGAGAGAATGGGAAATACAATTTTATCGAGACTCAACGAATGAGAGAAAGAGAGAGACAGGAACTTAAAGAGAGACCAAGACGAAAGCAGAGCAAGAAAGCCTCAAGGAAGAGACGAGCACATACTGATCAAGAAAGAGAAACCTCGAGATGGAGCTAGAAGCAGGAAAGAAGATGGCCGAGCCGGAGCTGCGGGAAGGCACGGAGTGCATGGCCATGGAAAGAGGAATCGAGGAGAGAGAAGATACGTCATGCATACGGTTTTGCTTGTTGTTGTTTTGTTTTTGTTTGTTTTTTTTTGTTTTTTGTTTTTTGTTATTATTTTTTTCAATCAATTTGTGCCTCAGACTACTGGTGCAAAGCGGGAGTGTACGGGCCCCGGTGCGCGATGACTTGTAACTGTTCAGGGATCAACCAGGTGTGTCACGTGGCCACCGGCTTATGCCTCAGCCCCTGCATAAGGTCCAAAAAGGTTTCAAGCGGTAAGTTATTCATGTCATGAGCCAAGAGCCTTGCTTTATTAGGAGAAGAATCTACGTGGTTTCAAGGCAGATACAAAAACATTTTATTTAACTAGTTTTTATTTCTTACTTTGAGAAAAGCCCTCTGATACTTAAGGCCATGACATCGAGTTATTTCCACAGACTGATTAAAAAAAGACGCATTCTTTGCTAAGGAAATGGACTGTTTTTATTTCATTTTTTTTTCTTTCGTTTTCCCATTACAGACTTACGTAATTCTAAGCAGGTTCCGTTAGTTACTGTGTTAAAGATGAGGTACCTCTCTGTGTGGCATAATGTAACGTATTGCTTTCTACTTTACCTGTGGTCTGTCGTAATAAGCAATCAAACGATCTTCCCGCCTAGATAGGGCATCATACGTCACGTTGATTCAGTGGTTCCAGAATAAAATAAATTAAGATTATCCATATTTGCATTTCTAAAAAAAAAAAAAAAAAAAAAAGCAAATCCTGATTTTCCTTTTCAATGGAACAACATTAATGCCAATATTTTGGCAAATTTTTGTAAGACAAATTTTTAGGGTAATTTCTCTTATGTGACAAGATCGGCCACCTCGGCCAAACGCCTTGTTACCGGCAGGTGTGCAGAGAATGAGATGGATTAAATATTATTGGATGAAGTTAAGAGGCTCGTTCGGTCAGTTATGAGGCTTTGGATTCTCTAAAAACAAGTACTTAAATGTTCACTATGTAATGCAAATATTCTTAGCTGAAATTTTCGATTTTGCATACATGATTATGAATGTATGATAAATTTTAAGAAATGGATTTTACAAAATTAACTAGCTTTTATTATTATTCTTATTATTAGTAGTAGTAGTAGTAGTAGTAGTAGTAGTAGTAGTAGTAGTAGTAGTAGTAGTAGTAGTAGTAGTAGTAGTAGTAGTAGTAGTAGTAGTAGTAGTAGTAGTAGTAGTAGTAGTAGTAGTAGTAGTAGTAGTAGTAGTAGTAGTAGTAGTGGTAGAATTAGTAGTAGTAGTAGTAGTAGTAGTAGTAGTAGTAGTAGTAGTAGTAGTAGTAGTAGTAGTAGTAGTAGTAGTAGTAGTAGTAGTAGCAGCAGCAGCAGCAGTAGTAGCAGTAGTAGTAGTTGTAGTTTTGATCCCATGTGGAGAATATCGAACTAAATAAAATGACAGTTATCATAAGCATTCAGCTTTTTCGATATCAATTCCGTGTTTTGTCAGTCACCCAATTAAACCAATTATTCAGTTTGTCAGTTATTCATCAACCAACTATTTATCTAGTGGGTCATTCGTTAAAGCAGTCATTTAGGTAGTTAGTCTTCTGTCCAACCAACTGTGTACCTAGTCAGTCATCATTTAAATCATTTAAATCAATCATTCAACCAATTCTGTATCTAATCAGTCATCATTTAAATCGATTATTCATCTAGAAAGTCACCCATTCAAACAACTCTGCACCAATTAATCCAATCATTCATCTAGTCAGTCACCCACTCAACCAACTCTCTACGAATTACTCCATTCATTCATCTAGTCAGTCACCCATTCAGCCAACTCTCTACCCATGAATCCATTCATTCATCTAGTCAGTCACCCACTCAACCAACTCTCTACCAATTAATGCATTCATTCATCTAGTCAGTCACCCATTCAGCCAACTACAATTACTCCATTCATTCATCTAGTCAGTCACCCATTCAGCCAACTCTCTACCAATTAATCCATTCATTCATCTAGTCAGTCGCCCATTCAGCCAACTCTCTACCAATGAATTCATTCATTCGTCTAATCAGTCACTCATTCAACCAACTCTCTACCAATTAATGCATTCATTCATCTAGTCAGTCGCCCATTCAGCCAACTCTCTACCAATTAATGCATTCATTCATCTAGTCAGTCGCCCATTCAGCCAACTCTCTACCAATTAATGCATTCATTCATCTAGTCAGTAACCCATTCAACCAACTCTCTACCAATCAATCCAATCATTCATCTAGTCAGTCACCCACTCAACCAACTCTCTACCAATCAATCCATATAATTCATCTAGTCAGTCACCCACTCAACCAACTCTCTACCAATTAATGCATTCATTCATCTAGTCAGTCACCCATCCAACCAACTCTCTACCAATTAATCCATTGATTCATCTAGTCAGTCAACCACTCAACCAACTCTCTACCAATTAATCCATTCATTCATCTCGTCAGTCACGCATTCAACCAACTCTCTACCAATTAATGCATTCATTCATCTAGTCAGTCACCCATTCAACCAACTCTCTACCAATTAATGCATTCATTCATCTAGTCAGTCACCCATTCAACCAACTCTCTACCAATCAATCCATTCATTCATCTAGTCAGTCACCCATTCAACCAACTCTCTACCAATTAATCCATTCATTCATCTAGTCAGTCACCCATTCAACCAACTCTCTACCAATTAATCCATTCATTCATCTAGTCAGTCACCCACTCAACCAACTCTCTACCAATTAATGCATTCATTCATCTAGTCAGTCACCCATTCAACCAACTCTCTACCAATTAATCCATTCATTCATCTAGTCAGTCACCCATTCAACCAACTCTCTACCAATTAATCCATTCATTCAACTAGTCAGTCATCCATTCAACCAACTCTCTACCAATTAATCCATTCATTCATCTCGTCAGTCACCCATTCAACCAACTCTCTACCAATTAATGCATTCATTCATCAAGTCAGTAACCCATTCAACCAACTCTCTACCAATTAATGCATTCATTCATCTAGTCAGTCACCCATTCAGCCAACTCTCTACCAATTAATCCATTCATTCATCTAGTCAGTCGCCCATTCAGCCAACTCTCTACCAATTAATGCATTCATTCATCTAGTCAGTCGCCCATTCAGCCAACTCTCTACCAATTAATCCATTCATTCATCTAGTCAGTCACCCATTCAACCAACTCTCTACCAATTAATCCATTCATTCATCTAGTCAGTCACCCATTCAACCAACTCTCTACCAATTAATGCATTCATTCATCTAGTCAGTCACCCATTCAACCAACTCTCTACCAATTAATCCATTCATTCATCTAGTCAGTCACCCACTCAACCAACTCTCTACCAATTAATCCATTCATTCATCTAGTCAGTCACCCATTCAACCAACTCTCTACCAATTAATGCATTCATTCATCTAGTCAGTCACCCATTCAACCAACTCTCTACCAATTAATCCATTCATTCATCTAGTCAGTCACCCATTCAACCAACTCTCTACCAATTAATCCATTCATTCATCTAGTCAGTCACCCACTCAACCAACTCTCTACCAATTAATGCATTCATTCATCTAGTCAGTCACCCATTCAACCAACTCTCTACCAATCAATCCAATCATTCATCTAGTCAGTCACCCATTCAACCAACTCTCTACCAATTAATCCATTCATTCATCTAGTCAGTCACCCACTCAACCAACTCTCTACCAATTAATCCATTCATTCATCTAGTCAGTCACCCATTCAACCAACTCTCTACCAATTAATCCATTCATTCATCTAGTCAGTCACCCATTCAACCAACTCTCTACCAATTAATCCATTCATTCATCTAGTCAGTCACCCATTCAACCAACTCTCTACCAATTAATCCATTCATTCATCTAGTCAGTCACCCATTCAACCAACTCTCTACCAATTAATCCATTCATTCATCTAGTCAGTCACCCATTCAACCAACTCTCTACCAATTAATCCATTCATTCATCTAGTCAGTCACCCATTCAACCAACTCTCTACCAATTAATCCATTCATTCATCTAGTCAGTCACCCATTCAACCAACTCTCTACCAATTAATGCATTCATTCATCTAGTCAGTCACCCATTCAACCAACTCTCTACCAATTAATGCATTCATTCATCTAGTCAGTCACCCATTCAACCAACTCTCTACCAATTAATCCATTCATTCATCTAGTCAGTCACCCATTCAACCAACTCTCTACCAATTAATGCATTCATTCATCTAGTCAGTCACCCATTCAACCAACTCTCTACCAATTAATGCATTCATTCATCTAGTCAGTCACCCATTCAACCAACTCTCTACCAATTAATGCATTCATTCATCTAGTCAGTCACCCATTCAACCAACTCTCTACCAATTAATCCATTCATTCATCTAGTCAGTCACCCATTCAACCAACTCTCTACCAATTAATGCATTCATTCATCTAGTCAGTCACCCATTCAACCAACTCTCTACCAATTAATCCATTCATTCATCTAGTCAGTCACCCATTCAACCAACTCTCTACCAATTAATCCATTCATTCATCTAGTCAGTCACCCATTCAACCAACTCTCTACCAATTAATCCATTCATTCATCTAGTCAGTCACCCACTCAACCAACTATCTACCAATTAATCCATTCATTCATCTAGTCAGTCACCCATTCAACCAACTCTCTACCAATTAATCCATTCATTCATCTAGTCAGTCACCCATTCAACCAACTCTCTACCAATTAATGCATTCATTCATCTAGTCAGTCACCCATTCAACCAACTCTCTACCAATTAATCCATTTATTCATCTAGTCAGTCACCCACTCAACCAACTCTCTACCAATTAATGCATTCATTCATCAAGTCAGTAACCCATTCAACCAACTCTCTACCAATCAATCCAATCATTCATCTAGTCAGTCACCCACTCAACCAACTCTCTACCAATCAATCCAATCATTCATCTAGTCAGTCACCCACTCAACCAACTCTCTACCAATTAATCCATTCATTCATCTAGTCAGTCACCCATCCAACCAACTCTCTACCAATTAATCCATTGATTCATCTAGTCAGTCAACCACTCAACCAACTCTCTACCAATTAATCCATTCATTCATCTAGTCAGTCACCCATTCAACCAACTCTCTACCAATTAATCCATTCATTCATCTAGTCAGTCACCCATTCAACCAACTCTCTACCAATTAATGCATTCATTCATCTAGTCAGTCACCCATTCAACCAACTCTCTACCAATTAATCCATTCATTCATCTAGTCAGTCACCCATTCAACCAACTCTCTACCAATTAATCCATTCATTCATCTAGTCAGTCACCCATTCAGCCAACTCTCTACCAATTAATCCATTCATTCATCTAGTCAGTCACCCATTCAACCAACTCTCTACCAATTAATGCATTCATTCATCTAGTCAGTCACCCATTCAACCAACTCTCTACCAATTAATGCATTCATTCATCTAGTCAGTCACCCATTCAACCAACTCTCTACCAATTAATCCATTCATTCATCTAGTCAGTCACCCATTCAACCAACTCTCTACCAATTAATCCATTCATTCATCTAGTCAGTCACCCATTCAACCAACTCTCTACCAATTAATGCATTCATTCATCTAGTCAGTCACCCATTCAACCAACTCTCTACCAATTAATGCATTCATTCATCTAGTCAGTCACCCATTCAACCAACTCTCTACCAATTAATCCATTTATTCATCTAGTCAGTCACCCACTCAACCAACTCTCTACCAATTAATGCATTCATTCATCAAGTCAGTAACCCATTCAACCAACTCTCTACCAATTAATGCATTCATTCATCTAGTCAGTACCAATCAATCCATTCATTCATCTAGTCAGTCACCCATTCAACCAACTCTCTACCAAATAATCCATTCATTCAACTAGTCAGTCATCCATTCAACCAACTGTCTACCAATTAATCCATCCATTCATCTAGTCAGTCAACCACTCAACCAAGTCTCTACCAATTAATCCATTCATTTATCTAGTCAGTCACCCATTCAACCAACTCTCTACCAATTAATGCATTCATTCATCTCGTCAGTCACCCATTCAACCAACTCTCTACCAATTAATGCATTCATTCATCTAGTCAGTCACCCATTCAACCAACTCTCTACCAATTAATCCATTCATTCATCTAGTCAGTCGCCCATTCAGCCAACTCTCTACCAATTAATCCATTCATTCATCTAGTCAGTCACCCATTCAACCAACTCTCTACCAATTAATGCATTCATTCATCTAGTCAGTCACCCATTCAACCAACTCTCTACCAATTAATCCATTCATTCATCTAGTCAGTCACCCACTCAACCAACTCTCTACCAATTAATCCATTCATTCATCTAGTCAGTCACCCATTCAACCAACTCTCTACCAATTAATCCATTCATTCATCTAGTCAGTCACCCATTCAACCAACTCTCTACCAATTAATCCATTCATTCATCTAGTCAGTCACCCATTCAACCAACTCTCTACCAATTAATGCATTCATTCATCTAGTCAGTCACCCATTCAACCAACTCTCTACCAATTAATGCATTCATTCATCTAGTCAGTCACCCATTCAACCAACTCTCTACCAATTAATCCATTCATTCATCTAGTCAGTCACCCACTCAACCAACTCTCTACCAATTAATCCATTCATTCATCTAGTCAGTCACCCATTCAACCAACTCTCTACCAATTAATCCATTCATTCATCTAGTCAGTCACCCATTCAACCAACTCTCTACCAATTAATCCATTCATTCATCTAGTCAGTCACCCATTCAACCAACTCTCTACCAATTAATGCATTCATTCATCTAGTCAGTCACCCATTCAACCAACTCTCTACCAATTAATCCATTCATTCATCTAGTCAGTCGCCCATTCAGCCAACTCTCTACCAATTAATCCATTCATTCAACTCTCTACCAATCAATCCAATCATTCAGCCAACTCTCTACCAATTAATGCATTCATTCATCTAGTCAGTCGCCCATTCAACCAACTCTCTACCAATTAATCCATTCATTCATCTAGTCAGTCACCCATTCAACCAACTCTCTACCAATTAATGCATTCATTCATCTAGTCAGTCACCCATTCAACCAACTCTCTACCAATTAATCCATTCATTCATCTAGTCAGTCGCCCATTCAACCAACTCTCTACCAATTAATGCATTCATTCATCTAGTCAGTCACCCACTCAACCAACTCTCTACCAATTAATGCATTCATTCATCTAGTCAGTCACCCATTCAACCAACTCTCTACCAATTAATGCATTCATTCATCTAGTCAGTCACCCATTCAACCAACTCTCTACCAATTAATCCATTCATTCATCTAGTCAGTCACCCATTCAACCAACTCTCTACCAATTAATGCATTCATTCATCTAGTCAGTCACCCATTCAACCAACTCTCTACCAATTAATCCATTCATTCATCTAGTCAGTCACCCACTCAACCAACTCTCTACCAATTAATCCATTCATTCATCTAGTCAGTCACCCACTCAACCAACTCTCTACCAATTAATCCATTCATTCATCTAGTCAGTCACCCACTCAACCAACTCTCTACCAATTAATGCATTCATTCATCTAGTCAGTCACCCACTCAACCAACTCTCTACCAATTAATCCATTCATTCATCTAGTCAGTCACCCATTCAACCAACTCTCTACCAATTAATGCATTCATTCATCTAGTCAGTCACCCATTCAACCAACTCTCTACCAATTAATCCATTCATTCATCTAGTCAGTCACCCATTCAACCAACTCTCTACCAATTAATCCATTCATTCATCTAGTCAGTCACCCATTCAACCAACTCTCTACCAATTAATGCATTCATTCATCTAGTCAGTCACCCATCCAACCAACTCTCTACCAATTAATCCATTGATTCATCTAGTCAGTCAACCACTCAACCAACTCTCTACCAATTAATCCATTCATTCATCTCGTCAGTCACGCATTCAACCAACTCTCTACCAATTAATGCATTCATTCATCAAGTCAGTAACCCATTCAACCAACTCTCTATCAATTAATGCATTCATTCATCTAGTCAGTCACCCATTCAGCCAACTCTCTACCAATCAATCCAATCATTCATCTAGTCAGTCACCCATTCAACCAACTCTCTACCAATTAATGCATTCATTCATCAAGTCAGTAACCCATTCAACCAACTCTCTATCAATTAATGCATTCATTCATCTAGTCAGTCACCCATTCAGCCAACTCTCTACCAATCAATCCAATCATTCATCTAGTCAGTCACCCACTCAACCAACTCTCTACCAATTAATGCATTCATTCATCTAGTCAGTCACCCATCCAACCAACTCTCTACCAATTAATCCATTGATTCATCTAGTCAGTCACCCATTCAACCAACTCTCTACCAATTAATCCATTCATTCATCTAGTCAGTCAACCACTCAACCTTTCAACTCTCTACCAACTCTCTAACAATTAATCCATTGATTCATCTAGTCAGTCACCCATTCAACCAACTCTCTACCAATTAATGCATTCATTCATCTAGTCAGTCACCCACTCAACCAACTCTCTACCAATTAATCCATTCATTCATCTAGTCAGTCACCCACTCAACCAACTCTCTACCAATTAATGCATTCATTCATCTAGTCAGTCACCCACTCAACCAACTCTCTACCAATTAATCCATTCATTCATCTAGTCAGTCACCCATTCAACCAACTCTCTACCAATTAATCCATTCATTCATCTAGTCAGTCACCCACTCAACCAACTCTCTACCAATTAATGCATTCATTCATCTAGTCAGTCACCCATTCAACCAACTCTCTACCAATTAATCCATTCATTCATCTAGTCAGTCAACCACTCAACCAACTCTCTACCAATTAATCCATTCATTCATCTAGTCAGTCACCCATTCAACCAACTCTCTACCAATTAATGCATTCATTCATCTCGTCAGTCACCCATTCAACCAACTCTCTACCAATTAATCCATTCATTCATCTAGTCAGTCACCCATTCAACCAACTCTCTACCAATTAATGCATTCATTCATCTAGTCAGTCACCCATTCAACCAACTCTCTACCAATTAATGCATTCATTCATCTCGTCAGTCACCCATTCAACCAACTCTCTACCAATTAATCCATTCATTCATCTAGTCAGTCACCCATTCAACCAACTCTCTACCAATTAATCCATTCATTCAACTAGTCAGTCATCCATTCAACCAACTCTCTACCAATTAATCCATTCATTCATCTAGTCAGTCACCCATTCAACCAACTCTCTACCAATTAATCCATTCATTCATCTAGTCAGTCACCCATTCAACCAACTCTCTACCAATTAATCCATTCATTCATCTAGTCAGTCACCCATTCAGCCAACTCTCTACCGATGAATCCAATCATTTATCTAGTCAGTCACCCATTCAAACAATTCTCTACCAATTAATCCATTCATTCATCTAGTCAGTCATCCATTCAACGAACTCTGTATTGTTATACTCAGACATTCATCTAGTCAGTCACCCATTCAGCCAACTCTCTACCAATGAATCCAATCATTTATCTAGTCAGTCACCCATTCAACCAACTCTCTACCAATTAATCCATTCATTCATCTAGTCAGTCATCCATTCAACCAACTCTGTATTGTTATACTCAGACATCCATCTCGTCAGTCATCCATTCAACCAACTCTGTATTGTTATACTCAGACATTCATCTAGGCAGTCACCCATTCAACCAACTCTCTACCCATGAATCCATTCATTCATCTAGTCAGTCACCCATTCAATCAACTCTATACCCTTTCATCCAATCATTGATCTAGTCAGTAACCCATTCAACAAATTCTATATTCATTAGTCCAATCATTCATCTAGTCATTCATTCATTCGTGATTTTATCCTATCATTTATTTGGACATTTTAGTGTCTTCATCAAATTTTTTCTTTTATTCACATTCTTTGTTGTGTGAAATGCATTAAAAATAAGGTTTTCAGAGCTTTTTTTAAACAAGGTGCGGTAACATTCAAACTCGTATTGGAATTTATATTTGATAAAATGGGACATAACTAACTAACCGCACCTGCATGCTTATTTCTTTAAAAATCCGAATTGCAAGTCTGAGTACAAGTAATAACAAAAAGTTTACTTGCAAAGCAAAAATACAAAAACTTCTGACGTTTGAAAATCGGCCCTAGTAAATCACAGGCGGAAAATATAAGTATAAACATTGATTTTTACTAATATCATAAGTCTTATGCATTAATTATAGAATATGATTAATTCCGTCATGTTAATGTAAGAGATGTGCAGTTTGCGTTTGTGCGATTAAGCTTAATATAGCACGAAAATCATGTATTTTAAAATCTTCAAATTAGAATTAGTTTTTTTCCTCTATACTTAGAGGGCAAAAAGCCATGCTTCATCCCTTAGAAATATAAAATGACATAACAGTTAAGGACCGATTGATAATGCTATTGCGGAAAAAAGACAGATTCGTGAACACGGATTGAATATAATGCTTTTTTGTTGTTTTTGTTTATTAACAATGTGTTTTTTGTGCTCATTATAACTCTTACGCAATGGGCTCGAAAAATCTCATAAACTAGAAAAAGCTGTGTCTAGCTCCATCCAGGAAGACGATGAAGGAGAGTAAGGTTTACAGCAACAAGATGGATTCACAGGTAGAGAAAGTGGATTGACAGATGAAACTTAGAGGGGTGTGTTGGAAAAATATCGAAGTTAGTAGTGAAGTTAATGGATGCAACTCGGACTACAGTGCTCCCGCCAGTTTTGCTCGAGACCTTGAAGCAGGGCACCAAATGATTGTAACGATGGCGCTTCCTATGAGGAAGATACAAAATAGAAAACCTGTGACGTCAATCAGACTTTTTCCGTTAATAAACACACTAGACTCAAACCACTGCCCCTCGAGCAATGAAATCCATGCATATCACACACACACACACACAGACACGTAGTCGTGTATATTGATTAAGCAATAAGTCCACTTAAAACTCCAAGTAAAAGCAGAACATCCACTGAATGGTCAGCATCACCTTCATCTGTGTATCAAATGGCAAATAATGATACATAGAACAAGCCACTCACGTATGAGGAGGGGAAATTGGTGACACATTCAGAGTAAAATAAATACATCAGAAAATAGGAATACTGTCAGCCTATAAGAGTGTATGTACAGCTGGTTCTGGAATAAGTTGCAGTGTCAAGGAAACCCTCTTCTACAGCCACCTCACCATTAAGATGGACAAGAGCTAAACAGTCAGAGACAATGTGAGAACTGAAGACAGAATCCGACACTTTCGTGCAAAAAGCGTCAGAGCTCAAAAGAGTACGACATAAAGAAAGAGAAAACTGACTTCCATGCTAGGGTTGCGGGGAGAGTTTAGTGCTCAGGAGAATGTAGCCATGAAGAAAAGCATGAATATAACATACCACCAACTTAGCCTTCAGGCTCGAATTTTTAGAACTACAACTTCTCAGCTAACATGCCGTTAGGGCTATCTTAAACAAGTTGGAAACATTTGCGGATAGCAAGAGTGGTGAAGTAAATGAGAGAGAAGTGGCATAATTATTATGTTAAAGGCCTGTTGCTTTGTCGTATTATATTAGAGAAACAAGAAAAAAAGAAACGTTAGATTGGCATGACAATTTTACACCTGAAGATGAGATATTGGTGAAAATTTAAGGGGAACATTACAAAAAGTTTTGAAATGACCCTACACATATGTTTTAAAAACATATTCTAAATCAAACACAAATTTAAATGCTATGCCAAGGTCCCAGACACAGCAAACAACATTGAAATCATAAGAGCACTTAAAGCTACAGATTGATATATTAATTTATTGTCTTGAAGAGAAAAAAGATTGAAAGTTTTCATCAATGATGACTCTTGGGTTTTGGCTAAGCTTTGCAGTATATCAGGGCTCCATGCTTGTGGTGCCAGAGAGATAAGCGGAAAATGCAATTCCAAGAAGCTAGAACTGCAAAAGAAAGATCATCGCAGTCCTTTTAAAATAAATTACAATAACTTTTTGCTCAAAAGAGATGACATAAACTATTAATACTATCAAAACGTTATACATCCACCAATGCTAGAGATGGATATTCCATACGGTTCTCCTCCTTATTTACATATTTTTCTTGTTCTTATTGTCAGGATTGACAATTTTTGGAGCAGGATGCTATTGAGATAGATGAAGAAATAGTAGTGGAAACAGCCAGACTGGCAGGGGAGATTGACATACATACGAGAGAATGGACAATGTTGGCAGGGGAGATTGACATACATACGAGAGAATGGACAATGTTGGCAGGGGAGATTGACATACATACGAGAGAATGGACAATGTTGGCAGGGGAGATTGACATACATACGAGAGAATGGACAATGTTGGCAGGGGAGATTGACATACATACGAGAGAATGGACAATGTTGGGAAGAAGCCATGCAGTTAAAGATGTTTTTTTTTCTGCAATTGAAAGATACAGAGCTAGAGTAAATGTAAAAAAAAAAAAAAGAAATTGGTAACAGATCTAGAAAGAATAAAAAGCACATAACGGGCGTACAAGAAAACAAAACCAAGACTTCGGACCTGGAATGAAAGCCATAAATCGTTTCTTTACAAACACAATATCGCTAGACAAGCCTACCAGGGTGAAAATTTTATCGGCAACCACTGCTACCGCTTTCTTATTCAAAACAACGAACAAAAGAAATAATCTACTCGGTTGTAAAACCTTATAAAACAAGATCGAACGATAGGGTATGCATTTAACGTAGAAAATAAATACAACAAATTGAATGAAGATTTCAGGAATGTGTATAGGCCTACAGCTCTGTCACAAACTTATTTACACTTGATTACAAACTTTATAATCTCGCCAATCAACTTGATTACAAACTTTATAATCTCAACAATCAATTTGATTACAAACTTTATAATCTCAACAATCAACTTGATTACAAACTTTATAATCTCAACAATCAACCAATCTTTTAGTTACTCAGCCATCTTTTTACCAAAAGACCCAGCTGCCCCAGGCCCATATTGTTTAAAACAGTACCGATATACACTCTATCTGCCTTTCCTTACCTGTCTATTTCTACCCCCTCTCTTTATCTCTCCAGTCGGTATCTCTCTATCTCGTCATTTCCCACTTTTTCGGTATTACTCTCACCCCCTCCTTTCCGGATATCGTTGTGCATACATTACCCTTTATATTTAATACCTCATCCACCCTCTAAGACCTCTCTCTCTCTCTCTCTCTCTCTCTCTCTCTCTCTCTCTCTCTCTCTCTCTCTCTCTCTCTCTCTCTCTCTCTCTCTCTCTCTCGTTATCTTCATATTATGCCGATTTATCCCTTATTCTTTCAGGACTGGATCCCAGTCAGAAGAAATTCTCCAGTTACTTGGGTGCAGCTGTTGGTGTGTTCATCTTTCTTGTTACCGCCACAGGAGTCGCCTTTTTTATCACCGCTTCGTATGTACTTGATGTGGTTTGAATAAATAAATGCAATAAGATAAAAATTGCCGTGCACCAACCTTAGTATATCGTGTGCCACGACTCCTCAATAAAGATTTCGTCATGAAAATTTGATTGATTGATTAATTGTATGGACAGTTTTACAAGCCCAGTCGACTAAGATGGACGGGAAAAAAATTAAGTCGAAAGTTTTAGACACATCGCTGACACTACAAGTATTTGCTAGTTAAGACAATATTATAAGTATGCAAGTTCATGATACTTCATGATAAGTTAAGAAAGTTAATAAGATAATTCAAACATAACTTCAGAAGTAATTAGCTTGACCACTGATAAAGACATAGCTGTAGAATGTTTTGACCTGTTCGTCGATTCCAACACAATTTCAGAAGAGTTCACTGATTTACACATAATCATTAGTATTATACTTTAACCTGCTCTTTGATTCAAAAATAGTTAAGCATCTTAACTGATTCAGACTCAAGCCTCGAATGGTTGAGTTAGTCGCGGAAGCAGCCATACAGGTACCTTAAAGATATTTCAGCAATGATCATGAATAAAGATATAATTTCTTCAGGATGAGTTAGCTTGATCATTCATTTTGATACAATTAGAGCAGCTCAAACTGATTCAGACATACCTTTTATAATATTTCAGCATGATTGCGAATAAAGACTTAACTTCTTCAGGATGAGTTAGCTTGATCATTCATTCTGATAAAATTAGAGCAGCTCAAACGGATTCAGACATACCTTTTATAATATTTCAGCAATGATCACGAATAAAGACTTAACTTAACTTCTTCAGGATGGGTTAGCTTGATCATTCATTCTGATACAATTAGAGCAGCTCAAACTGATTCAGACATACCTTTTATAATATTTCAGCAATGATCACGAATAAAGACTTAACTTAACTTCTTCAGCGATTCCTACATATATATAAAGCAGTTCCGGTGTATCATTGATAGCATAAAATTAGGATAGTTTCAGCTGATAATTGACCCATAAAATTAATAAAAATTGACATAGCTATGTGGACGCGTGCATCTAAAAAAAACTTGTCTACGGCGCCTCGCCATGATAATCGGTTAAAAGTTTGAAAAAGTTTCTTCCATGTGAAAACTATTGAATCAATATCAGCATTAAATGCTTTACAAATTTCTTTTGATTTCAGTACATGTCTCTAAGATTAAGCAACATTTTCAGACTACAAAGCAGCGTTCACGATCTTTGTGACAAGTAGAATTATCTTTGATAAAGTAGTCCCTTCTTTATACAAAGGTATTCTTTGAAAACATGGGACTGTTTTCATAGACTGGGCAGTGCAAACGATTCAGATTTTATCTCTTAAAAATCCTATTGAGCTCAGTAAATAAATCTTCATAGCATTACCTTTTTCTCATTTTCTTTCTTTCTATATACACACTAAATACTCTCTCTCTCTCTCTCTCTCTCTCTCTCTCTCTCTCTCTCTCTCTCTCTCTCTCTCTCTCTCTCTCTCTCTCTCTCTCTCTCTCTCTCTCTCTCTCTCTCTCTCTCTCTCTCTCTCTCTCGCTCTCTCCCTCTATCTGTGCCTGTGCCTTGTCTCTGACTCAATTTCTTTCTCCTTTATTCTTCATTTCTTTCTCTGCTGCCGCATGTGGCGCATTTGTTTCTCTGAATCCAGTAGCAAGGTAGCAGCAAGGTCCCGCAGGCCCGCTAAACCGCGCCCACGCAAACCTGAAGAGTTCGATTTTCAACTAAGATTGAAGGAATCGGTCACCCCGTCGAGCACAGAAATCATCGGACGGTTTGTTGATGCGATCACGCCAGAGGAGGGCGCTAGGGGATACTCGCCACCCTCTTCCCTAATGAAGATGAGTATGCTGCCCAACATTCAGAAACTGATCAGCACCCGAAAGGGTCAGGATGCAGTCTTAGAGCGGAAAACGCTCGCTCTGTAACGTTAAAAACTGATCATGTGTTGAAAGAAAGGGAGAGAAAGAGAGAGAGACAGACAGGCAGACAGACAGACAGACAGATAGACAGACAGAGACATAGGGAGAGAGGCAGTGAGACAGAGAGAGAGAGAGAGAGAGAGAATGATCTAAAATGACAGCTTTTTTTCTGTTTTGTGTGATTGTCACTTAATGTTATACATCAAATGTTAAGTTTTTGTTTTTCCGTTTGCTGTGATTGTCGATTTTTAATATTGGAGGATACGTTGTTTTTTTTTCCACTGCATGTAATTGATACTCTCTACTGGATATGAAATGGATGGTGTTTTCTACGAGCGAAAGAGAGTGGGAAAAAAAGAGAGAGAGAGATCCGCACGAATTATGGGTAAACGCTGTATCTCCAGAGCAAACCTATTTGCACCATAATTTAACTTTGCCAATCTCTAATACCGAGATTGTTCTGAATATGCCAATAGCTGAGCAATATATCAATTTTTCATTAGTTCTGTTTAATGCCATTCATCATCATCATCATCATCATCATCAGCAGCAGCAGCAGCAGCATCAGCATCATCATCATCATCATCATCATCATCATCATCATCATCATCATCATCATCATCAGGATCATCATCATCATCATCATCATCAGGATCATCATCATCATCATCAGGATCATCATCCTCATCATCAGGATCATCATCATCATCATCAGGATCATCATCCTCATCATCATGATCATCATCATCATCAGGATCATCATCATCATCATCATCATCATCATCATCATCATCATCATCAGGATCATCCTCATCATCATCAGGATCATCATCCTCATCATCATCATGATCATCATCATCATCAGGATCATCATCATCATCATCATCATCATCATCCTCATCATCAGGATCATCATCATCATCATCAGGATCATCATCCTCATCATCATGATCATCATCATCATCAGGATCATCATCATCATCATCATCATCATCATCATCATCATCATCATCATCATCATCATCATCATCATCATCATCATCATCATCATCATCATCATCATCATCATCATCATGATCATCATGATCATCATCATCATCATCATCATCATCATCATGATCATCATCATCATCATCATCATCATCATCATCATCATCATGATCATCATCATCATCATGATCATCATCATCATCAGGATCATCATCATCATCATCATCATCATCATCATCATCATCATCATCAGGATCATCATCATCATCATCATCATCATCATCATCATCATCATCATCATCATCATCATCATCATCATCATCATCATCATCATCATCATCATCATCATCATCATCATCACATAGCGTTTCTCACTACTCATGTTGCCAGATGTTAAGACCGGCGCCGGTGATACTTGTGGACTAGACATGACGGTGTCATTGCAATACAATGCTTATCCGCTGATATACATGTTGTGCTTTAATCGCCTTCTCAATAAGTTGCTTTGAAATTGCTAGTGTGTATGATTAGAAGTTGGTTCTAAAAAGCACGTTAAAAATAAACAACAAAGAATTGTAAATTTTATTGATATTTTATTTTATCTACCGCAAGGTTGATGCTTATGAAATTTAAGATTATGATTAATCTGAATACTTTTAAAAAAAAAATGAAAGATTTCTGTGTAAATCAATGCGAATGTTCAATATTACAAATGAGGCGCACGATGTAAAACTGACTGATTTTCTTTTCTTCATATTAAGAAGTAGATAACCACAGTGTTGTGTAGATAAAAATGTTTTTAAACGACTTTCTTATGAAACACAGGCGTATGGATCCAAGTTTGCTCTTGTAGGGCACATAAAACTAGGGAAAGGTGTAGTACTATTTATATATATATATATATATATATATATATATATGGTTGAAATCTTAAGTGTCTAGAAAAAGCATAATTAAACATTTATTTTTCTTACAAAAAGAAGTTTTCACCAGAACATTAAAAACTATCAGATTTAGATTTATGGTATGGCTTCCTATCTAGTCGGTGGAAGGAACGGGAATCTACTTAGCAACGTTACTTCAAGAACTTAGGCGACGTCTTAACTGATAACCCAAGACCAGATATCCGCTTAGTAATTCAGTGAGCTAATTTCGTAATTCAGGATTAAGACTGGCTAATATCGGCGGAAGGTCTAATACACACAACATAGGAAGTCAGGTACGACACAAGGCTGCAAGAAACAATGCCTGACAGGTATATTACTGTCTTCCTCATACAAAGGCTTCCCTCGCTAAATGTTTATTACGCTTCTAAATTTTTGCAGTCTTCATCTCAACATCCGTCAAAGCATAATTTATATCTAGATATTTCGCCTATCGATGGCAGTATTAAAAAAAATAGCCTAAGTTATTCTATTTTCCCAAGAGCCACACAGAAAATCCTCCCTCAGCGATTTTCAACCAAGATCTCAAAACAGCTTGGGATTTCAGATGATGACATTTAAAGGTTTTGAATGTCTATAAGTAATTGAGGTTTTACCGAGCATTTCAAACCATAGCAATACATTATGCGCAAACACTATCCCCATCGAATCTTAGACAAGGGGCGTCATCGCTCACAAAAATTATTCACGCAAGGAAATGTAAGTGCTTTGTCATATTTCCATGGCCTGCATCAAACACTCTAATTCAGGCTATTTCTAGTGAACTATGGAGCAAAGTCGTACTCTGATGGCATGTTCATAAGTTTGTCGTTTGCTTAACCTTACCCGCCAAAGGCAAAAGGGAAAAAGTCATAGAAACAAGACCATCTATGCTAATTTCGCCCCCGATATAACAAGCAGATCTCGGACTGATGCTCCCCTAATACTGACCCTTGGCGGCGTCTTGGACCAAACATTCACGCAAAGGTCAACCCTAAACACACTGCAAAGCAAGTTTAGATTTACTAGGCTTTAAGCTTTCGATACAGATTAGAAAAGTAGAAATTAGATGTAAAGTTATACCAAAACGCATTAACGATTGAGAACGTACATTAATACGAGCCTTCTCCTCCTCCTCACCATAAAGTCATTTCCAAGCCGAGACTAAGTATATTGGCCTCAGCTATCCAAACCAAAATGGCTAGTCAGGGATAGGTCATCATGGTAGACACAAAAAAGCGGCTGCTTTTAAGCTGGTTTTACATTATTGATTAATCTATAATAATAGATAAGTATACAAGCCCAGTCCTGAATGAGTATTTATTCTAGGACTTTGGTCTCTGGTTTATTGTTTGATATAGCCTGGACTCAAACGGTAGTCTGAGGCGTTTTGGCATTTTCAACTTGAGCCCCTGTCGGACAGTGTGGAATATAAAGATGAACTTAAACTCATCTAATGACTGAGTGACTCGAACCCACAAAAAAGGTCGTTGTGGATTGAAGATGGTGGCTCTAATTCTACAGCCATCGGCACGTCATAACTTCCTAATTTATTCATTATTTCTTTTTCAAATTTCAGACATTCCCGGCCCACGGTCGGCTCGATGTTATACCAATCTAGCTTTAAAGCTTTCCTTCACGATGCCTAAAGGATTAGTTTCTTTCAAAACAGAATAAAAATCGCATAGATCTTTAGGATCAATTGCCTTTTGCATTGGATGCAGATTAGGTCTATGTTTAAACTTCAATATGCCTTGTACATCTCCGGACAGCCAATCGTTCAAAAGTGTGTCAAGCTGTACTCTTTCTAGGCAGATAATGCATATGGCAGAGACATATAAAATGCTTACGTTCTTCCTACCCCAAGCACCGTCTTGGCACATCGGTGTCGTAACCTCTACAGACTCAGACTTTTAGGCTGACCGTCATGCCTTGCAATAAAACTGGTCAGATGACATCCGATCGAAACAGCAGGATTCAAACAGGGGACGTCCGTATGGTGAATTCCATGCTTTAACGATTGAAGCATCTAGCACGCCCAGTTCACCCATAAATATCTAATAAAAGTTACAGCCACTCTTCTCTCCTTTCGCCCTATTTTAGGGTAAGGGATTAAAGCCAATATGTCATATTTACGCAGAACGTTAAGAAAACAGTTGCAATCGTTGGTAAATAAGATAGAAGGAAACTTTCATAATCTCCAAGCAGCGCAGATTATCTCACTGTTCATTTCTTTATCCAGTATTAAGATTTGGCTTCACAAAAACAAAAGCACCAAAGGCCTGTGTTTTACGCTATGCAGGGCAGAAGTAATGATCACAAGAGACCTAAACTAAATCACTTTAGTGTGTTCTTGAAAATCAGAAAAAAATCTGGCGTCCTCCCAAATGTCAATAAAAATAATGGAAGAATGTTTTTTTCTTAGAATAGTGTTAACATGTTAATATAGCCATGCGATGGTTATGTACATACTTTTTTTTATATCCAGAGAAATTGCATCGTGTTACATGTCTACCGCGGCAAGAATCTATTGGAGAGTAATAAGCAAACATATTCGAAATTTAAAAATCGGCAGTAATGATTCGCATGTTTTTTATTTGATTGCATATTAAAAGAAGAATGGAGAAACATGTATGACAGAGCGAAAAAAAAGTTCCAATAGTTTTTGCATCGAATGACTGTAATTGCAAGCAGTTTGAGTCAGAGAAAATGTTTCTTCTTCTGATTTTCTCCTATGCGCACCAACAAACCCACACTCAAGATTGTTTCGGCGAAGCGTAGGGAAAAGATTATAACAAAGTGGAAAAGAAACCCGATCCCAATACAAAAAGGCGAAATCAGCGCTGATCAAACAAATTGAACAATTTTTTTGCTTTCATTTTCAAGCCAAGACCCTCCATTTTGCTCAAAGAAAGTTGAAATTTTGAAGCAAAAGTAAACTGGAAAACTGCAGTTTTGCACCACAGAACGCAAGTGCTTGGACAAGCTATATTCCAAAAACTGGCTGTTGCAATAGACAAAAAAAGCCTTTGTACTGTGCAGGAGCAGCAGCCCATTTGATGATAAAATCACATCTAGAAATGTGGACAGTGTGAGAACTGTCGACCACAAGCCTCACCGAAGGCTTAAGTCATAAACTTATAAACTGATGATGTTGAAGAGCTATGATATAGCTTCACTACACCTACCTAGGCCTTCAAAATAGTTATTATAAAAGCAACTGTTTGGCTCTAATGAAATATTGTATTAAGAGCTCATCTTGTTTGTATCATTATTGGAATAGCGTGAGGTTAAGTGCAGATTAGTAAAGTGCATGTTAGTAACAGCACTAATATGTTGTTGACATGCAGTGAGAAATTAAAAATAAATATTAGCATGCATTATGGGAAAGTACAAAATGCCAATGCAATGATCAGACTTGCATAATGCGCTCAGGATATCGAGGACAAATCATTTATTTTAGCAAAGGGGAATTACTTATTGAGCTGGGGAAAAGTCCTTACAGTTCAATATTTTTGTAGCTTACATTAACGTTCATTTCTTTTTTTCAAGTAAAGCATACCAGACATTGAGCGTTTTAATGAAGACCATCTCAGCTGAGTATTTACTACACGTGTTTTAATGAAGACCATCTCAGCTGATTATTTACTACACGTGTTTTAATGAAGACCATCTCAGCTGATTATTTACTATACGTGTTTTAATGAAGACCATCTCAGCTGATTATTTACTACACGTGTTTTAATGAAGACCATCTCAGCTGATTATTTACTACACGTGTTTTAATGAAGACCATCTCAGCTGATTATTTACTACACGTGTTTTAATGAAGACCATCTCAGCTGATTATTTACTACACGTGTTTTAATGAAGACCATCTCAGCTGAGTATTTACTACACGTGTTTTAATGAAGACCATCTCAGCTGATTATTTACTACACGTGTTTTAATGAAGACCATCTCAGCTGATTATTTACTACACGTGTTTTAATGAAGACCATCTCAGCTGATTATTTACTACACGTGTTTTAATGAAGACCATCTCAGCTGATTATTTACTACACGTGTTTTAATGAAGACCATCTCAGCTGATTATTTACTGCATGATCGACTTTTTCAACTAGAGAATACCTATAATTTTTTATAAGTGATAAAACTGCTGATCCGCGACAACTAGATTTGTGCGATAATAAAGTGTGCAGAAGGTAAAGAGGTTCGGTTTCTTATATTTGTCTAGTCTTTTCAACTGCATTCATGGATGAACACAAATTCATAATTTTGATGCCAATTTCATAAAGAAAAAATGATTATGAATGAACAATTTTCAGTATAAATACAAATTTGAGTTTTTTATACATTGAGAAACAAAAAAACTTTTCTGTACCAGTATAAAGGCAAAAATACATTGGAAATGAGGGAGGAAAAGAGAGACGGACAGACACAGATAGATGCAAAGATAGACAGACATTATAAATTGGCACATATACATGGAGCCAGACATCCAGATAGACATATGTAGGACAGCGCGACAAAAACTGAGAAATACAATTTAGAGAAAAAAGGCAGGGGGATGAGAGAGCCTTTCCTGCATATTTTGCAGCACTGTAGATGAGAGTCAAGATTTTTGCATGATGACAACTGACGATTGTGATAATGAATATAAAGAGAGATTACAGTAGACTTGCGATTGGCAATAAGTAGTGTAAAACATAACTGCACCATCCAAAACATTTTTTTTTTCGTAACTCAAAATCTGATTTTCTCAACCTTAGAGTGCAAATATACGAATTTTCAAACCATTTGATAAAAGAAACTTTTAATTCATGATTTAAGAGGAAAAAAGCTTTAAAAATTCAAGAAAAATTTATTTCAGCCTCATGATGCTTTCTTAAAAATAAACATCTTTTTCAGCGGTACATCAAAACGTACAAGACAAAAAGAAGCTTCAGAAATTTCCATCGTTTTAGTGATTGGTTGAAGTTTAGGAGGAAAGGTATGCATAGAATGTTTTCAGCAAAGAGGACTTGTAATTATCCTGATAATGTATATATCGATAGTTGCTTGATACTCTCAAGTTTTTTGTTGTTTTTTTTGTTTTTGTTTTTTTTGCGTTAGCTTGCAATCATGACTACGAACAATTGAACTTAAAGTAGATATACCTGTCTGATACAATGTAAATCTGATGTTCCCTCATAAACTATAATTTTATTCCAACTAAACGTACCATGACGAAAATTGTGGATTGATTGAATTATCAATAGCTAACCTATAAATCTAGAGGAATGAAATTTGGCCACGAGGTTTCAAATTTTGTGTTTTTTCATTAGGTTCATTCACTCAATTTCATCGAACAATTACAATTGCTGCAGGGAGATGTAATATAAAGTTTACGTTGACCATTTTGGTCCCTACTTCAAATAAGGAAAAGAGATTAACAAATCAAATACGCATAACAACACATTTTGTAGCATAAACTCACTGTCTTCTGTTTGCAAATGAACACTACCCTTAGAATACTAAATCTTTCATCCCGATAACTTAAAAAGGCGTGACTCAAGTCAATGCTTGAATAATTCTAAGCTTTTATTTCATTGCACACTCATGCTTGCACAAACAAAGCGTAAAACAAAGTTTTATGCATAAAGATCACGAATTTGACCAGCTACCAATGATTCTTAAACTCTGTGTCAAGTTACAGACAATATCTTAAAATGAATCTCACCAGCAGATCGCACAAGGCAATGGCCATTAATAATTATTGCGAGCTTTACTGTCGAGCTTATGAAGCCGCGAATTGACACTTGTTATGATGGCTGTTGTTCCGATTCAAGTTCATAAACAATCTATCCTCAGTCAAGTTAGTTTGACTGTTTCGGCCACCATCAGGCAAAACTGAACTGATTAACTTCGTTTTGGCTAGGCATCGCTGGACAGTCTAGCTAATATGACTAGAGCTTAGTTAACATAGTTGACTTGAGGCTTCGAAGAGCAGCATGTGGCTGAAACATGTAACAGTTATTATATACCCAGGTGTTGTGCAAACTTCGTCCTGCACTACACATCAGTGTCAAGCTGCCTGATGGGCTTTATTCAAGGAAAACAAACTTGTCCCGGCTCCTGCTAGCCAGGTTGATTAAGTGACGACCTTAAAACCGCAAGTCGAAAGAAAAAAACATTTTTGAAATGGCTCAATTACATCAAATTCAATAGTAAATTTGACGTCGTCAGGCGACAAATAGCTTATGAGGGCAACTCAATCGCTAACTATTTTCAAGTCGACTTTAGGTCAAACATAGGATGTTCAGATTAAATAAACCTTCAGGAGAAATATATACCCGTGCTGTGCTGCGGATCCAGATTTACCTACCAATGACCCAAATTCTTTTCTCAAGCAGAAAAATAACTAACAAACTATATAGACAAAATTTTTCAAACAAATCTCTGTTTACAGTCAACTTGTCCTCTCGGTTGGTTCCGCTATACGTCAGACGTTGGTCCATTCTGCAGACTGATGGATGGGGTTTCTGGGGCGCATGGTGACAAGATGACAGATTCAGCCCAGCATCACCTGAGATGAAAAGAGAAAGTTTTGAAACTCTCACATTCTGATTTGGGTCGTTAATAGCTTGACAGCTCGTCCATTTTTTTTTTTTTTTTTTTTTTTGCTATAACTATTTTTAGTTTTTGCATTCTCCGATGTCAAAAATTATAGTTTGTGAATGCTATGGTAAATCTAGAAACAGCATAATTATTCATCAGCGACTGATGCATTCAACACCTTTAGGTAAATTAACAGAAATTCAATGTAGATGCGTGGGCCACGGTGCTGGCAAGTAAATTTGTTGATTTTTTTTTTTCCACAACACCAATTCGTGTGCCAAGAATGGTTACATCCGTTTGCAGGATGTAACGATGCTGTTAGGATCAGGAACATAACAGCTGTGAAAGATTTATGTCGAGACTCAAAATAATGCTATGACTTAAGAATTAAACAAAAATGGACTAAAGATTTCTCCATTTTCTATAAACCATCTACATTATAAAATTACCATAGGAAACGTTCATTTCAGCAAAGAAAAAAAAAAAAGTAAAAAGTTCTTCAGTACAATCAGTCTAATAGATAATGGAAAAAAGAAAGACGTTTTTTATAGGTTAATATATCAGAAAAGACTGACAGCTTTGTTGTTGCTCATTAAGCCAAAATATCCTAATGGTTTGCTTACATTGGACACGAAGAGAGGAAAACTGAAAAAGGCAGGCTTATCACTATTTTATGCCTCCACATTGTTAAATATCTTTACCAATGTCATCTTTCTTTCTTTCCACTGTATTTTTTCACAATAACCATTAGATATCTAAATCTAGAAAATATAGAATCTAAGAATACTATGGAATTTTAAGTAGTTTGCATTCATCAGTTCTTTCGATCTAGCTCGCTCTGTGCTAACAGTGAGACTTCATACTGGATGGAGTTGACCTCCAGTGTCGCTCAAAATCGCTAGGAATATCTCTGCAAATGGCAGGGAGAGATTTTCAGCCACAACATCACTTGCATCTTCTACTCGTTTATACTCTATTTATGCTAGAGATAATCTGAAAAAATAAAGTTCTTCATAGTGTTAAGAAAAGAGAGAAAGAGAGAGACTGAGAGAGAGAGAGAGAGAAACTGACAGGGACATAGAGAGAGAGAGGGAGACTGACAGGGCAGTAATACGTTCAAACTTACTATTATCAGAGTATCCATCATTCAATAGTTTGAGATGTAATGGCCGCTCCTTCAGGTTCTCTGCCGCTCTCGCTACTGAAATTCTTTTCAGTGGTCAAGGAAATGTACTGGAGGTTGGCCCGTGATATCTGTGTCCCAAACAAAATATATATATATTCATGAAATGTGACAAACATATTTGAAAGAAAACAAAAAAAGAGTGATATTTAAGTGCACCCCAAACTCTTTTGGACTTTATATTGAAGAAACTTGACCATTCAAACCTAGCACAACTGAAGTGTACTTGGGCTTCAAGCAATTCTAACTCTCCTCGGGCATCTTCATCTTATCATTGTAGTACTTGAGCTTCTAGAATCTCTTTTGTGATGTTGAAGATTGTCTCTTTCAAAGCCAGTTGGATCTGTTAGCATAAAACATCTGTTAAAGGAATTTAAATGTAAAAAAGAATAAAGGAAAGATACAAATAATGAGACAGAGAGGAAGAGAGGAAGAATCTTTCATATAAATTTTGAGGTAATGGGATGTTCTCTCAAGATTATTTTTCCGCTGTTATGATTCAGGACGTATGTTGAATTTGCTCAGAGATGCTCAAATGGGCTCTTATTGGAGGAAATAAAAAAAAATACAAATTTAATAGAGACGCTTAAAAGCAAATAAGATGAATTCACTAGAATGCTCCTAAACTTGCTGGAAAGTTGAAACATTTTAACTAAAAAAGAGTTCAATAAATAATCAAACTTGAAAAGAAAAAAAAAACAAGACAAAATGAGCACAGTCATCTGAAACCTCAGAGAGATTAGGGCCCTTGGGCTGCTCAGAGGAAACCACTTATCATCAGAGACAGGATTTTTTTTTTACCGTCCCACCCCAGTGTGTTTCGCAAACACTGAGGGCGCAGCCAAGGCTTGACTACTCGGAAATGACGTCATCAGAGAGAAGGAAAAAAAAAAGGCGGGTCACAGCAGTTCCACACAGTCGCCGTCCGTGAGTAATTATTTAAAAAAAAATATTTAATAAAAGAAAATAACTATAACTATAATTATAGGAATTGATGATAATCTGGGCAGATTGAGCTCAATAGCCTGGCAAGTTAGTTCATCTAGGAGAAGGAAAACTCTGATTTCAAATCTCCAAGAAATGGGTACAACCCGGAGACAAGGAAAAGAAGGCTGGCCGCAGCATTATCCTGGACTTCACAACTCTACGACTCCCTTGTTCTGTTGAAATAATTACCATCTCTAGTTTTATTCCATGTTTTACTTTGAAATTGCCAGCAGCATACCTTTTTCTGCGTGGAAATAATTACCAACTCTACTTTTATTATATATTTTTACTTTGTAATTTTCTGTACCATACCTTTTCATTCTAGTTTATGGTATAAATTATTTTCAATATTTCCAGATACCTGTCTAGTGCTATAATAAAAAAACACAACTCAAAGTTATTCGATTATCATCTCTCTCTCTCTTTTTCCTTTCCAAAACTTTTTCATTGTACCATACCCAAACCTATTTATTTGTATTGAAATCTGCATTATATATAGCTCCCTGTTGCATAGTGTTAAATTAACTTACTTACATATCTGCTTGATCATAATCTTGGGCGTGCTGCAGAAAATAGAGGTAACTGTACCTTTCTCATGTTTTAAGCTTGTCTGTTATTGAATTATTTTTTTTCACAAGAATACAAGAATATAATCTTGATAGATTGGACTTTCTCAAAAAATCCGCAATGTGAGAGTGGTTTATGAATGTAACTTCAGGAGTGCAACGAAAAACGTCAAAGAGTTCAACTAAAAACAGACATTGGTAATTTTTGTTTTCTTAGCGAGGTCACTAATGTGTTTTGTTTTTTTGTTTGTTTCATTCCTACCAGTTACCACACCTCAAAAGCCTGGTGCATGCATGGAGATGACAGTATCGTATCAAAGCAACACGATTAAAGACCGAGTTGGAGAACCATTGGAAAGATGGCATCGAGACCTCTAAAAGAATCTGTTGGATAATCAATTTGGAAAGGTTTGTAACACCTCCCCCTCCTCCTACCTCTAGCTCTCCTAGCTTTTTTTTGCGCCTTGTGATCTTTATTTCCAGCAGTTTGTTTTCTATTCTTCTTATTCACTCATTTCCCCGATGCCATTTCTACACCTCTCTTTCTTTACTCATCTTTTAATTACATACTACTAATGTTTTTTGTTTTTTTTTTACTAAAAGTGATATAACACACAAATCGTATACTGAGAATTTTCTCTTTTCGTTACATATGTTCATTATCACTGCATCTTTCTCTCTCTCTCTCTCTCTCTCTCTCTCTCTCTCTCTCTCTCTCTCTCTCTCTCTCTCTCTCACACACACACACACACACACGCAAATACAGCCACACGTTGTAAGTTAAAAAGTTCTAATTCATTACTTTTTATATTACTCTTTCCCCGTTTATAATATGACTATACACTGCTTAAATTTTTATGGTTTTTATATATAATATATAAAGCTCAAAAAATGCTCTGTCTATCTCCTCTAGTCTTTCAAGATTTTAAAAATCTACCTGTGAGCTCCGCCTGTGCTATTAAGTCTCCATGCCTCAAATCCTATGCATATACAATATCTTCACGATCTGTACAAGGCGAATAACTTCAAAAAACATGTTTACACTTGAATGGCGTTTGTGGGGAACTGTTTTTATCTGTTTTTTAGATATTTCCTTTACCCGAATATATGAGACATTCCATTAACACAAGTATGACAATACTTAGCTCTAAGTTACAAGATAAGACAGTAGATGGTACCTTTGATTTTGTCTGATCCTTCTCATGTTACATGTTAATTAGTGACGGTGATCTGGTTGTTTTCAGATATTACATCATTTATGACGGTTCTGTGAAAAGTATAATAACCGTGCTTACCATTATATCACTAAGATCTCTACCGTTTTACCTTTTTACATTAGTACGATCCTGGCCAAGCTTATGTATATACCCATTGCCATCAGTATCTATTGTTCCTTGAAAGAAGTTTGTGACACTATTAGTTCAAATGAGTGTATGTACTTGTCCCATATTACAAGGACATCACTGCCTGCTGTTGACATAACTTTATCTCACGGCATCCCGCGCTGTTAGTGTTGGATCTGAACCACGTCAACGTGCTTTATTTTCCGTTTTGAAAGGAATGGTTTCTCTGCTTTACTTTCGTAATTAGTATTCATACTGTGCCCTTGTTTATAGTTATATATTGTAATCTCAATCATTGGTTTGCAAGACTATCTATACATTAGCTATGGTTACACGTCTATTATCCTAACTTTAAAACATTTGCACTTACCCTTTTTAAAACAGCTTGCTGTTAACACCCGAATCTTAGCGGGGTGCTTCACGCATGCTTCACAGATTTTTAAAGCTGCTTTATGTACTGCCTAATTGTGCATGCAAAAAGTACTTCGAACATTTTCTATATTTCCATAATTATAGATTTGCAGGTCTGCATTACCTTTTCACATAATACCATGTATATGCGCAGCTTCCTATTTTTTTTAAACAACAACATACCGCATCTTTACTACTTCGTTATGTAACTAACCCACATTTACACTTTCTGATTATGGGCGTTACTCCGATTTGTCCTTTACATTTTCTGTATATGACCGACTAGTGTTGTCCCCATTGCGTCTGTTTACAATATTAGTTTCTATGCTCTACCCTGGTTCACAACGCTGACTACCACATTGACATTGCGTATAGGATCTGTACCTTCAGTTTACAAAATTAAAATTATATCACCTTTCCGACTCTATTATTATTCCCGTTACTGTATCTTTATATCATCAACAAAGATATATGCTAGCTTTGGACTTGTCTAGTACAAGACCCGAAACAGATCCACAGTATCTTATACAGGATTACACATCTTTATATCTACCTTTTCTGCGTTGAAACTTTTACCATCTTTACTTTACATGTCTTACTTTGTAATAATAGTATAATTGTGTAACCTTCATCAACATTTTTTGTGCGTCGTAGATAGCTGTGAAGTACCAGAATTATTGGTATCCGATACGTGCAAGGTCATTGCAAGTAGACGGACAGATTATGGTTTTGTTATTGATCTTCCTCTCTTGAGTTTTCTTATATGCATCGTTCCCATGTTTAAAAATGCTTTCTTTTATTAATGAATCTGCATCCTTCATGCCTTTAATATTTCTTTGTATAGCTGCATTTTTCTTGTTTGTAACGATTTTAATGTCTATACTCCAGTAGTACAAACATGTATGTTTGTTTTCTGTTCTACTTCTTTACTAGGACATCGACGTCTTTAACCTACTTTACTTACATAATTTACTTTAACACACTCATATATGTAGTGCCAATATAATTATGTTCTTGTACATTTCCCATGTTTTCAGGTCACCTGTTTATTGTTATAAACACTTCGTTGTGATATCTCTTAGTCGTTTAATCATTTCAATCTCCAACTAAGTCGATCCCCTCTCTCTCTCTCTCTCTCTCTCTCTCTCTCTCTCTCTCTCTCTCTCTCTCTCTCTCTCTCTCTCTCTCTCTCTCTCTCTCTCTCTCTCTCTCTCTCTCTCTCTCTCTCTCTCTCTCTCTCTCTCTCTCTCTCTCTCTCTCTCTCTCTCTCTCTCTCTCTCTCTTTCAATTTTTTAATGATTTTTTGTCGACGTCCCTTTATCTAAACCAAGATGTTGCCGATCCAAAGTTTTTAAAAGTTGTAACCTCTCTGAGTGAGCTATGAAAAATAAAGCAGTTATCTAAAACTCGAGTTGTGGACAGACGTTGTTGAATCTGCCCCATGAATCACAGGCCTGAAAATGTTTATCGGAGAAAGGTTTCCTACATCTAGATGATTAAGCTAATGGCAGTATTATAGATTTTCTTAAACAACTCGATTTTTATAATTTTTCTAAGCCTTATTTCTAAGCAAAATTCACAGGCCGCTATGACATGTAGATGTTTATAAAATGCCTAGAAAAACATGAAACCAGCATATAAACGCTAAATACATAAAGCATTCACCCTGATAGTAGTCGTAGTGGTAGTGGTAGTGGTAGTGGTAGTGGTAGTGGTAGTGGTAGTGGTAGTGGTAGTGGTAGTGGTAGTAGTAGTAGTAGTAGTAGTAGTAGTAGTAGTAGTAGTAGTAGTAGTAGTAGTAGTAGTAGTAGTAGTAGTAGTAGTAGTAGTTGTTGTTGTTGCAGTCTTCTCGATTTGCTATTTCTCAGTTTTTAATGATATTTGAATTTTTGTTAGTTGTTTTTCCTTTTTTCTTTGTTTTGTTTTTTATTTCACCATACGGAGGAATAAAGAATGATATGTAATTTTTGCTTAAATTGGAACTTCAAAATGTACCCGCAGACATACTACTTTTTCATTTTCTGATAGAATGTTTGCAGATATATTGACTAGCTGGCTTCTTGTTTATCTCCAATGAATTACTCTTTTTGTTACGTTAAATGATATTACAAGAAATCTGGTCAGGAAAATTTTCTGTTAAATAAACCACGTTTCCCCTTATTCTCTTTGTATGAATAGATGGCCTGTAGTGTTTACTAACATTTCTTTCTAAAAGTGCGATGTTGCAATGTGTATTTATCATATGTGTCTGACTGTGCAAAATGATCAGCTGTAACAGTGAATTACATCTAGCCTAACTATACTATTTTTCATTCGTCTAATCTAAGGTGAATAATATGTTGTAGCCGCTGTGTTCTTTTGTGTGTGTGTGTGTGTGAGAGAGAGAGAGAGAGAGAGAGAGAGAAAAAGGGGGGGGGGGGGGTAATTGCTTATTTAATTTAGTTTATGATTCGTTTATTGTTTAGGTTGGGGGGTTTTTTGTTGTTTGTTTCTCGCTTGTTTGTTGTTGTTTTTTGTTGTGTGTTTTTATGTTTTGTTTTTGTTGCTATTTTTCCTTTTACCGGGGTGATTTTTTTTTTTTTTTTTTTTTTTTTTTTTGGGGGGGGGGGGGGGAGTTGAGGTGAACTAGAATCTTAATCTTTGGGAAAAAATTTTGAAAATTATTCTTTTTAGTAAATCACAGTTATGGCTCTTTATTTCCCTACACTTATTTTCTGAAAAATCTCGGTATATAGTCAAGATAATAATAAGAGAGAGAGAGAGAGAGAGAGAGAGAGAGAGAGAGAGAGAGAGAGAGAGAGAGAGTAAGACAGAAGAAAGACAGACAGACAGATAGACAGACAGACAGACAGACAGACAGACAGACAGAGAGAGAGAGAGAGAGAGAGAGAGAGAGAGGTTGATGGAAGGCGTTGGGGACAGTGTTTTGCTTTGATCCCTGAAAAAAATTTTCCCGTGAAATATCTTATCAATACCTTGAATGTAAACATGCCTTAAAGTACTCACTTTAAGTAGTTCTTCGCAGTAGGTTTCTAAACTCAATTTAACATATAGCAATGGTTGCTAAGAGTCGCATAATATCAGTTTTAATAATGAAGTAGTTTATTTTTCCAGACATTCAAAATAATGATTCAAGTTTGTGGCCAGCATCACACACGAAACTACCCAAGCGAGAAAAGTTTATCAACAATGAAAACAAATCCTCAGCTCACCTTCTTCTGTTCAATATCCATGTTACACATTTACGAATAAGGCCGCCATTAATGAATACATGTAAACGCAACGAAGCACCTAAAAGCATTACTTACAAAAACTAGTCCATTAAAAACTTTTTTTTAAATAGTCTTGGTTGAGAAGAATGTTGCCAAAAGACTTTTCAAAGCAAGCAACGTATTTTGCAGGCTGCGTTAAAAATGCCCGGAACAAGAGACAATGAGGTACCTTAACAAACCTGAGAGATAACTGAATATCGTACCTCTCGTAGCTCTTAGAGGTGAACACGGATCTTTGCGTCTTAATTCTTTAAACACTTGGATTCCAGTGGTATCTGGGACCAGGTGATTAGAGCTACGTGTGTACAGGTTCGATCCGTAAAGAAAGCAAGGCCCAGCACGACGACTATGTGAAAAGAGGAGAAACTTTGCAGAAGTTCTCTTACTCTCGTAGATGGCTGACGGCACTGAGAAAAGTTTGAGTAAAGTTTTTTTTTTTTTTTTAATTAATTTACTGATGAAGCCATGAGCCTCGAAATAGAAACGGGTGGAAAGTTTTAACAACAAAAAAGTACTCCAATTTCAGGTGTGTGTTTGGGTTGACTTTATTATCGTTTTGATTTTGGGGTTTTCTGTGGTTTTTTTTCCGGTTTCTTTGTTTTTGTTTTTTTGGGGGGTGGAATTTTTTTATAGTCAGTTAAGTGTTAATGTGCGGTATAATGATTAGAAAAGTAAAAAAGTGGATATTCCCACCTTTTATGGTTCAGATACATAGAAACTAATTGCGACCTTCAAACAATCGCAATGCATACATATTATGGGTATGGACTGTAGTGCGTCACGAAAATTGATAAAGTGGCATTCTAATATAGCTTAGGATTTACAGAAAACACACACAAAGTCATTTTAAGCATGAAAATATTATAGCTGTTTTCGTGAAGGGTTTGAAATGTTTACATACAGGTTGAGACTAGAGATTTTTTGAACCTATGTGCCAGTAACTTTGGATTAGGTTCCACTGTAATCGTTCTAAGAAGATGGTTATTAAACTACAGAGACTTGCATCTTACTAGGAGGTTTCATTTCCTTGCATAGCACATGTATGCTCGAAGTAAATATTTTAAGAGGATACTTAGTTAGAAGTTGCAGTGTTCTGTATGAAAACAACAAGTATCATATCTAAAAGCATTTACTAAGTACATATGATGGTACGTATATGGAATGAATGGAATTTTTCGAAATTCAGACTTTCTAGTTTAAAATACTCTATACTATACTAAATATAAAATAAATATAAATGAAAACATTATCGCAGGAAAAGAATAAAAAAAAAATTTAGTGTTAAAAAATGCAGCTAAATCAATAGTTCACAATTCAACAGCTTTAAAATGTCAACATTATGTCTAAAGAAATGAAGAAACATATCTGTAAGATTAAAATTGTTTTATTGTCAAACAAGTCATTAACTCGATAGTTCATTAAGTTGAAATAATATCAGTATTTAAATAAACATGATCAATCGAATTATTGAACTTCAACAGGAGTTTTTACAACAAAAAAACCACATCTTTGAAAATAAGTCAAAACAAAATAGCATAAGCATCAGGGGCATTGGTCTCAACGTCAGTACTGTAAGCCTCGTCTAAAAATATTTTTTTCTCAAATAATAATATTCAATCACATTGCCAGATAATTTACAATAACATGCGGAGTAATATACTCATGAATTGAAAGCGATTTCTCTGTAAGTTAAGTTCGCTTAAAGAAAATCAGTACGATATACGTGGAGATAACGGCCACGACAAGAAGTCTGAGAATCCAAGTCAGTAACTCGTCTTTGAGACTGGAGACTTGCTGGTCCGCGACACTTGCAGCCGCACTACTGCCCGCCTCAGGGCTGCCTGTACTCTCGCCCGGGGAAGATTCCTGGGTTTTAAGATTTGGAACATTTGAATATCTTCCTGGTGTTGCTTGTTTATTTCATAGTTTTGTTCCAAAACTATAGTTCTAGTATGGTTCAAAGCGTTAATTTATATAGTTTCAACATTTTATTTCTATCATGTCTTTTTTTAATTTATTATTTAGGTGTTCATTCTGCAGCTAGGAGAAGATAATTACCAGGTAAAACGTTTTTGATAGTTTAAATATTTGAAATAATTAAAAGGGGATCAAAAAGTACTTGTATTTGAATGACAGTTTTCAATATTTTTTTTCTTGTTGATCCCAATGTCATTATTTTGTGCACAGGTAGGTTTTAACTGTTTAATAACTTTATAATTTAGACATTGTTTTTCTTGAAACCTTGTGTTTCCGATGTTATCGAATCTTCTATTTTGTCCTAAAACTCATGTGTATTGGAAAATTAATATAACTCATTGTTGTTTTTGCATTAATTGTCAAAGAAATTTAGTTCAGGAATAATTTACGGACATATAGCTTTGGAGTTGTCCTTGAGTCTGACTTTATAAGCAAGAGTATGACTTATGAAATGTTAACATCTCCTGAATATAGATCTAGATATTGTATTTGTAAATTTTTGTTCTTGACATAGTAAAATCCATCTGTCTAAATTTAGGAAATACTTTGACCGCATCAATTTACATAAAATAACTCTTCGACTACCGATATCGTAAGTTACTGCTTTTGACATCGCATATGATACATCGTAAAGTTTTTGCGCATCTAACTTTATGATGTACATCATATGCCATGTCAAAGGCAGTAACTTACGATATCTGTCGTCGAAAAGTCATCTTACGCATATGACTAGGGTTTCCATTAGATCAATTAACTATGAGATTGAAATCTCGCTCTGAGAAAACTAAACTGTGTGGCAAATGTTTCTCACCATTTTCCTGTGTCTCACTCCCGTTAGAATGGATAAAGTACTCTCATGTAGGGCAGGTTCACTTTTGGTCGAGGCTTCCGTAGAAGTTTTCACTGCTGCCGATACCTCGCATGCAGGTTCTTGCTCCTTGGTGATGTTGTCTGAATCTTCCAATGCTGTGTTCCTCGAGCTTTGGAGCATTGCGTCCTGATTTACTTCAGGCATATCAGTAACCTCAGGTTCCAAGTTTTCTGCAATAAAAGATATCAATTTTTTTAAAAGATCTTTGTGAAGCGTCAAGGCGGAAGTAGAAAAACGATTTTAAAGTCTGTATTTGGAGTTCAGGGATTTTCGTAGGTTTCAATCGTAAACAAAAATTTATTACCACAAAATTATTTCAGACTTGGTGCATCATATTTAAAATGAACAAATATACTTGCGAAATGCTGAACTGACTTGTCAATATTTACAAAAAAAAGTTCTGCTCACAACAAATACAATCACTTTGGAATAACTATATTCTATCGTTGTACTGAATAAAGGAAATAGAATCTTTATATTCTCAGAAAGCCGTGCACCTGTTATGTCGAAAGATAACAAAACAAGGATTTTTTTTTAAATCTCTGATTAGTTTCAGGTCGCATAAGTTTCATTTGGTTTCTGTTTTCCACTTGACTCATCATTCTCCGTTGCACCTGACTCATTTGGTTTCTGTTCTCCACTTGGCTCATCATTCTCCGTTGCACCTGACTCATTTGATTTCTGTTTTCCACTTGGCTCATCATTCTCCGTTGCACCTGGCTCATTTGATTTCTGTTTTCCACTTGGCTCATCATTCTCCGTTGCACCTGGCTCATTTGATTTCTGTTTTCCACTTGGCTCATCATTCTCCGTTGCACCTGACTCATCTAATTTCTCTGATATAGCTGATTGGTTTGATTTGTCTGATATAGTTACCTCGCCTGCGTCGTTTGGTATTGATGTTCTATTTGATTAGTTTGACGCAGCTGTTTCATATTCTTTTTAATGAAATGATTGTACCATTCAAATGGCACCCTTGGTTTATATGTATTTTCTAAGGAAGCCGGCCCACTAAGTCTTAGCCAATATTTTTCAACCTTTAGATCTGGCTGACCTGGTGTAGTTGTCGATTCTGATGAAAATTGTTTATGTAACTTCTCTAATGTTGCTACCATATAATGGTCCTCTGATGCTGTTGCTGCATCTGCTTCCCCAACCCCCGTAATTATCTGTGTACAGCTGTTAATCTCATCGGTAGCATTTGGTATGATTAGCCTCTCGAACCCATCTGTTGGGATTGACTGGTCTATTACCTATTGATATATTTGACTTTCCTGACCCCTTTAGCATTGCTGTCCTATTGGACTGTTTTAAAGTGTCTGTTTCTTCATCACAATTGAAGGGTTGTTTTTTTTCTTAACAATAAGATGAGTAATACCTTGGCACGGTCTTGAATCGACGTCTTCGACAGAGGGCAGCACCGGTGGCATGTTTGAGGAGGGAGAGACACCTGGATCATTCGCGGTATTGACAACCTCCTCATCTGTTTCGGTGATGGCGCCTATAGTCGGCTTGTCATGAGCATCTGGAATATTCTCTGGGAGGGTCTCCGGTTCCGGACGAGGATTCGGAGGAGCCGGTTCTCCTATAGGTGCTTCATCCGTGGATGTGGATAGGGACAGCGATGGTGGAACAGGGTCTTCACTCGTGGGTGAGTTGAGTGCTATTTCATTTCGTTTTTTGTTGAAGAGCTGAAGTTGAAAAAAAAGGAAAAGAAAAAAACTATTATTATAATAAAAATAATAATAATGAGAAGAAGAAGAAGAAGAATGTTGATAATAATAATAATGATGATGATGATAATAATAATAATAATAATAATAATAATAATAATAATAATAATAATAATAATAATAATAATAATAATAATAATAATAATAATAATAATAATAATAATAATAATAACAATAACAATAAAAAAAAATTAGCAATAATTGCGCTAATTTGTATCCGATGTGAATAACTTTTTTTGCGAAAAGTCATTAAGATGTCTTTGCATTTCTTTGTGGTTGTGACAAGTATTGCTGAGGTAAAGAAGGAATTTGCAAAAAAAGTGCAACGTTTATATTCTCTGGTTAAGAACGATTAAGAAGGCGCTAAATAGAAAGAAATTATTTTAACTATCGCCAATCGACAATCGCCGCCTATTGAAAAAAATATATGTTAAGCTCTAGGCCAAATTTTTTCAACAGCATGGTTTAGCCCAATCATTGCATATAAATGTTTAATCAATCTGTTTTCTATTTATTTTTTTTTCGTTTCCTTAATCGTGTGGGATTTACGTGTATTTTTCTTTTAAAATGTACTTGCAAAACAAATATTTTTTTCCCATTCTAGGCTTCCAAGCTTGGTCCTATAACCCAATACGCTACTTAGTGGTTCAAAAATTATAAAACGGGGGGAGTGGCTTCCAGGAGTACTTTTAATCTTTAATGACTCTTTAGTGTTCCCAGAATCTAAGTTGGAAATGTGTCTGGTAGAGACTAACCTTTGAACCCATCAAATCGCCCAGTAGACCAGGTATTTTCACGCCACCAGCAACCTTGGGTGGACGGAGCGGAGTGTCGTCTGTAGAGATGTCAGCCTCTCTTTTCTTGGTTGTCTGCTCTTGATTTTCGTCTGTCTCGTTTGTCACAGGAAAAATGGTCTGGCGGGGCTCTGAAAAGGAGATGATCAAAGATTTGTTTGACTTAGGTTATAGAGAATATTAGTCAAAGATATGTAAAGTGTTTTCCTAATTGCCTTCAATTTACATGCATCAAAGAAAAACATATTTTTAGTGCTACTCTGTTAATTTTGTTAAACCATTTGCAGCCGGTAATTCTTCCAAAACTTTGGATATATCCACAACCATTAAAATCGAAAAACTCTTCAGTGCATTTCTGAACGTCTCTGATTTGAGGATAATTGACAAAATTAAACCTTGCATGGATTATTGTAATGAAACTACAGCAATATTTAAATTTGAAAACAAACCGAAATCAACAGCAATAACGTTCAAAATGTCACGATAACTAGTTCCTTTGATTTTTTTATTTATTTATTTATTTCTGTGGCAAAGATTCTTCTTGAGTTTAATTAAAGGCCAAATTGTTCAGAAATAATTAACTTGTGGAGATAATTACAACAGCCTTTATATGCTAACAAATAGGATATTTATTGATGCCTTTGCCCATCATTGAGCTCACACACACACACACACACACACGCGCGCGCGTTATTACAACCGTAGAACCAGTGATCTTAACTACTTTCCTTGCAGTTTTTGCGCCCTTCAGGATTTTCTTTTTCTTTTTCCTTGAAATCATCTTAAGGCAGTTTAGGATTCTACTGTTAGTATTGTATTTTAAAAATCCTGGGTTTGCTTGTCAATCTATCTCCGACGATTTTTGCAAGATAAAGAAATATTGTGTCAAGTTCAATGAAGCTGGCAAACCGCTGCGTCCATTCTCTACTCACAGTGGATAAAAAGGAATTAGGATGTGTAATTTGTTTACTTTAGAGAAACACTTTATTTTGCGAACCTTTCTTCTCATTTTTTTTTCATTTTTTTTTTCTTTTTTTATTGAAACGATTTGCAATAGCTATATCCAAAAAAATGACATCTTTTAATTTCTTCCGAATTCTTACATAAAAAACAATATTTACTTGCGAATTGCTATAATAAGAAAAAAAAACAACAACGAAATAAAGTTAACATTGAATACATGACTGACTCTTTTGGGAGCATAATATGGGAGGTAATAATGTAGACTCTAAAACCTCGATCTATTCACATTATTTACCTCCTCGCGAGTTATGAATACTGCACAGCGAATGTCACTCTGCTCTCGGCTCATGCAGGGCTTGACTTTCATATGTATATGGTCTTGTTTATTAATGATTCTTTCACTTTGCTGATTATTCCGAATGTGCTGACTTAGAGCCAGTTTGCCCTGACTGTGCCTCGTGACTGCGTTTTGAGTAAGTCTCATTACTGATGAAACATTTGCGGCGGATAAATCTTGGTTACTGTGATAATCGCATTGTTTAGAACCACAAGACCTATCACGCTACCTTCTTTCTTACTATTATGGTAAATGGAAGTTGTATTATCTGCAGCTTAAACTTGTGGTGTTGAGGGCAATAGAGAGACAAAACTGTGATCTTACTTGATGGTCCCGAACAGTCTTAGTTTAAGAAAAGCTGTCTCAACTATTGAATCTTTTTCGGGACAAAGGGTTGCCATATAAGTCAGATAGGTCAGTCAGTAGAGCGCTGGGCTGACAGAACGGAGATCCGGGGCACGAATCCTAGCTTGGATTCTCGGGGGTCTCATCTAAACATCCTTATCCCTAGGTTTATAGTTTCTGTAGCTGTAGAGGAAACAACGACATTGAAATTTTCGCCCCTCCCCCCCCCCCATCCCCTCTCTCCTGCCCCCCTTGAAGAGTCGAAATGCACTAGTTGCGACCCTAAGAGGCTACTCTCCTAGAAATGGCGAAGGATCAAAAACAAACATATGCAACACTTATTGGGAGCATGACAATCCATGTTAAGCACATATGACACTCTTGTTGTTGAGCGGCGACGAACCATGATCTGTTTAGAGCCAGTAACTAGGTGTTGTTAAGGAGGAGCAACAGCATGACTTGTTTTCTCTGTGATAGTCATGACAGACCACTTCTCATTACTTAGTCTTGCGGGGATGGGTCGTGTGTTCGCGTGTATGTGCATAATGGTGCATCTTCGCATGACAACATTAGTCCATTATCGTTCGGCGTTTCTTTTCCGTTATTATCAGAAGTCTTTTAGTTTCAACTTTAAGTTCCACTGAGTATGTGTGTTTCTCTCGTGCCCGTCTTTTATCGGGGGACTGGTTATATTTAGCACTATGGTATAGGCTTGATACTAGAAACAGATACAGTGTTCTAGTCAAAGATGTAAACCCGGTTCTCTCCAAGTACAGTTGCACTCCACATGAGCCCTCAGATTGCTAGTTTGGATAAGCATGCTTCAATCAAACTACTTAACCCCAATATACTTGGTGCACAGGAAATTAGGGAGCGATAGCTTTAGCTCACTAAAGAAGCAAATTGCAACAGGAAAAACAGTCTGATGTCACAGCTGGTTCTTAAAACGCCTGGATATTTTCACTTCATCTCTGATACTGTAAAGAGTGGCATCGCCCTACATTAAAACAGCCCAGGCCAAAAATTGAAGGGAAGGCAACGTCCTCGCCTTTGGTTGAAGACATTGCTGGTTGCTCTTTCACGAACTTTTTTCCTAATATTTTTGGATCAGGAAGTTCATTGCATAGTCTTATTATGAAACAAAAAACAACAAAAAAACAGTTTCTTTACACATTCGACTGATGAGCCTGTGACAACAAAGACTGTTTCGAATTATCAACTTTGTGTTGTTAAGAGGAGGTGACAGTATGGCTATATTTCCCTTTTCCTTTTGTTTTTTCTTCTTTATTCTATTTTTTTTTTAATTATTGTATTTTAGAAAATTTTTTAAGCTTTTTTTTTAATTTTTGTTTGTTTGGTTGGTTGGTTGGTTTCGAGTTTTTTGTTGGGTTTTTTTTTTTTTTTAGTTTTTTTTATTTGTTTGTTGTTGTTGGTTTTTTTTTTTTTTTTGGTTGATTTTTTTTTGGGTTGGTTTTTTGGGGGTTGTTTTTTGTTGTTGTTTCTTTTTTTTTTTTTTTTTGGCTTGGCTTGGCAATTTGGAAGGTACAGGTTACTTTCCCTCGACTAGGTTAAGCGAAGTCTTTCCATTTGAGGCTTCACATTTTGGACCTATCTAAGATTTCAAAGTGATTGATTTACCTAACATTATTGCCACGGATTCGATGAGATAAGTCCATCCAAAATGACTCAGGGCGGGGTGACTTTGAGGGCAGCTACAGTCATAGGATTAGTCCTCAGTTTCAAATCGACAAAATCAACATGATAAAAAGATTGCAAGGTTGTGTATCGGTTATCTCACTGATAAAGCAATTGAATGGTTTAATTGTTTAAATTATCCAAACGATTGATCAATTTTGATGATATCAAACATTGACTACAAAAAGAATTGTCCTTTACTTTTGCTCCAACTCTATTTTTTTTTTTTTTTTTTTTTGTGAATGAAGCTAAGCGCGTCGAGTTGGGTAATCCACGTTTACTGTTTCTCCAGGTGCTAACCTGTAGATTCGATAAAGCCGTTAACCTGTGGAGTCAATGCGCAAATTTACCTGTTGATTCGGTGAAACTGCTTGCCTGTGAAAATAATGAAGCTATTTACCTGTGGAGTCGATGTAGATGCTGTCTTCACTGCTGCCCAGTCTAAAGATGGCCTCCCGTGAAGGTTTCTTGCGGCGGGAGATCGAACCTCTCTTACTCAGACTGCGCTTGTGTTTGCTCATATCCAGGTTCAGTTTGGTCGTGCCTGGTAGCTGCAGATTACATATCACTGCTACTTTGTACACAATGAAAATTAAGTGGTATGTACAAAATTGATGTATTGTTTCTATAATACATTGTGAAAGCTTTTGTGGGAACTACAATATCTTTGAAAATCTAGTAGCCAAAACAAAAACAAAAAACGAAACAATTATAAGTAATATCAATGCTGATCTTCTTTTTTTTTTAATTTAACACAATATGTTCATGTGGTCTTCGGTGTCCCAAAAGATACGACCTGTCCTTTTGAATTGATTCCTAGAAGGATAATAAAAAAGAAAAACGTGAGCTGAATGGAACAAAAGAGCAGAAGCTTATTTTAATCTGCAACCTCCCACCGACCCCTGTGCTGATCTCCTTCCTTTATCCAAGTGTTTCCTTGTTCTATCACGACTACTAAAATATGACACCAAGAACACATATAAAAAAACATCGTGCGGTGACCGTCAACTTCACTAAATCAATACACATGCTGTTATTGCTTTGAATTATTTTTGTAGGAGAGATATGTCAAAACAAACCAATTGTGTTAAAACAAACCGACAGCTGTGACCTTCTAGTTGATATGATAGAAGTGCATAAATTAGGTTGAAGAAAGAGAAATCGAATACTAATTTTTTAACTAACATCTAGGAAAGGGAAATTCACGCCTATCTCTCTTGTGCTGCTGTTTTTATTAATTTTTTGTTTGTTTGGTTGGTTTGTTTGTATGTTGGATTGTAACAGTTGTTGTTGTTGTTGTTGTTGTTTTTGTTTTGTTTTGTTTTTTTTGTTGTTTTTTGTTGTTGTTGTTTTGTTTTGTTTTTTTGTTTTTTTTGTTGGTTTTTGGTCTGCCTAAAGCGATAGAAATATAAAAACAGTTGACATTTCAATCTTGAAATATTGCCAGTAGCATAATTATTGAGCAGAAAGCATACAATCATAAAGGCAAGTCGAGCTTTCTTTAGCGCCCGCTTGTACTGACCCATCAACACAGGTCATCCGGACTAGACCTAAAAACAGTCTTGTCACGGAAAGACGAGGTGGGATCTTAGGATGCTTTTTTTGTTTTGTTTTGATTTTGTTTCTTCATCAGTCATAAGAGTATCATCGAACTATTAATCGCATCTCTAGAGGTCATAAAGCAATGAACTTAATAAGAGAGATTAGTCCCTGTGTCTGATGAAATGGACTTTACTCTGTTCTGTTAAATAAAGCATAAAATTGTTCCACAATACATGAGATTCTCAGATATTGTTTTTAGTCTTATTAAACTGTGCGAGTGTAAGACTATCAGTCTTTATCTTCGAGCTTCCCTGTCATTATAATTACAATGTATTTATCTCGTCAGAGAGCTTGTCTGGTACTTCCCTGTCATTATAATTACAATCTATTTATCTCGTCAGAGAGATTGTCTGGTACTTCCCTGTCAATATAATTACAATGTATTTATCTCGTCAGAGAGATTGTCTGGTACTTCCCTGTCATTATAATTACAATCTATTTATCTCGTCAGAGAGATTGTCTAGTACTTCCCTGTCAATATAATTACAATGTATTTATCTCGTCAGAGAGATTGTCTGGTACTTCCCTGTCAATATAATTACAATGTATTTATCTCGTCAGAGAGATTGTCTGGTACTTCCCTGTCAATATAATTACAATGTATTTATCTCGTCAGAGAGATTGTCTGGTACTTCCCTGTCAATATAATTACAATGTATTTATCTCGTCAGAGAGATTTTCGCTCATCTCTGCTCTGCCTCTTTTATTTTATCCTCCATCAATCGTAGTCACGTCGAGTGAGATTAATAAAAGTTGTAAGTGCTCTCTTTGTTTCTATTGAGAAATAAGCTTTTGAATCTCACACGGAGTACAATGAACTTTTTTTTTGTTTTTGTTTTTAATCATCGGATTGCTATAATGCAAGGACTTACCATATCCATACCAGGTGCAGTGACCAGCGCGTGTAGGTATCTTGTCCATTCGTCGTCCACTTCCTTCGGTTTGAATACATCGTTGTCCTCGATCTCTGCTGCTATGTGGGGCTCCATGTTTGAAAACTAGAAAGAGAAATCACTCACGTGATAATGTAGCATTAAGTACGACCACGAAAATCGAATGTGGCAAACAGGATTTGTTAATAAGTTGTATTATAAGCCATATAAAACTATTCGCATACTGGTTAGTATCAAAAGAGAGGAAACTACGGTCTATCGTACATTAAATTTACAGGAAATCGTGTAAACAGCCCTCACATTAAAACACAACTTCGGATATTTCAAATCACTTATTTTTCCTTGCTTTGGGCTTTTCCTTATTAACGTAGTGTCCAAAAATAGCACTGAACGTAATGTCTAGAAATATCTCAAACAAAATTTCTAGGAATTGCGGTTTCAACGAACATAGAGAACCAGTAAAACTTACCAGACCTAATGCTGCTACTTCTGGTACCACTACTACTTAAATAACTACTACTACTACTACTACTACTACTACTACTACTACTACTACTACTACTACTACTACTACTACTACTACTACTACTAATACTACTGCTGCTGCTGCTGCTGCTGCTGCTACTACTACTACTACTACTACTATTACTACTACTGCTGCTACTATTACTACTACTACTACTACTACTACTACTACTACTACTACTACTACTACTACTACTACTACTACTATTATCGATACTACTACTACTACTACTACTATTACTATTATCGATACTATTGCCACTGGTGTTGCCTCTGCTGCTGTTTCTAGCACTATTACTATTAGGATACTACTATTACCACTACCATTACTACTACTACTACTACTACTACTACTACTACTACTACTACTACTACTACTACTACTACTACTACTACTACTACTACTACTACTACTACTACTATAAATGCTATTACCTATACAGTGGACGCTTACACACTTATAAAACACATCTAAGAACCTCACCAACGCGAATCGCTGCGGCCTTTCCAATGATAAGAGTTTCTACGCTAAGCCTCTTTTATAAACAAAATTTATACTTAAGCCTTCCTGGTTTACGAGAACGTTAGACTATCTTCATCAAGTAGGGGATGACAAAGCCTGACCTTATTTTCATTCCATGTAGACTTACGTTGCGTATGTGTGTACTTTATGTGAGTGGTGTGCTCTCTTAGGTTTTTTTTTTAAATTTTGTTCGTGTGAACTATGCTGCGCAGTGTGTGGATTTTTAATCCGCCCCGCATGAATAGCTTTTTTGGTGATGAGCCAGTAGATAAAACGAATTGCGTTCATGATCAGTTTGTTTACCATAATTGCACTCTCTCTCTAACGTCATCATTATTCATCACCACCGTAATTATGCTTTTCGATCGTCATGTCATGTAAAGTTATCTTTTTTTTTTCTTCCTAATTCGCCTTCTCTATCTTCGCCTACTCCTTCTTTATCTATCTTCTTCTTCTTCTTCTTCTTCTTCTTCTTCTTCTTCTTCTTCTTCTTCTTCTTCTTCTTCTTCTTCTTCTTCTTCTTCTTCTTCTTCTTCTTCTTCTTCTTCTTCTTCTTCTTCTTCTTCTTCTTCTTCTTCTTCTTCTTCTTCTTCTTCTTCTTCTTCTTCTTCTTTATCTATCTTCTTCTTCTTCTTCTTCTTCTTCTTCTTCTTCTTCTTCTTCTTCTTCTTCTTTATCTATCTTCTTCTTCTTCTTCTTCTTCTTCTTCTTCTTCTTCTTCTTCTTCTTCTTCTTCTTCTTCTTCTTCTTCTTCTTCTTCTTCTTCTTCTTCTTCTTCTTCTTCTTCTTCTTCTTCTTCAACTCATTTCTCTAACTGATAACTTGGTCCTTTTAAAAGATAGAGATTTTTTCTTTTCTTTTTTTTTTTTTTTTTTTTTTTTTTTGGGGGGGGGGGGGGGGGTGTTTGTTTTGTTAAGTTGTTGCTGCTTTTTTTTTTTTTCGGCATTATCGTATTTTGTCTACTTTGATAATCGTTTAAAGGTCTGATGAAATCATTGAAAGAATCCCTTTAGTTTCTTGCGTGAAATAATCTTTTTGCTGTGCACTATCCATTTAAACTTAATTCATTATTCGTTGTCGAAACGTTTGCCTAACTTTCTCGAAATAACTTGCAAGACCTGGTTAACGGCTAAAAAGCTGATGCTTTCTTGAAAGCTTAAATTAAGATACACTCCCTTTGTATCAACTCGGTAACCTAAAAAGTAACAAAAATAAATGAAACTTAAAATCGAAAGAGTTAGATGGAAGCACACCTTTTCTTTTACAAACAAATCACTCACAACGTGTATCTTTCTTCTTAGTATGGAGAGGGTCAAGCCTTAGCTTTTACATTTATCCTTAAACAGATCACACCCTGGTTTACTTGGACGATGCTATTCTTTGGGAAAGGAGTGGAGATCTAAACAAGTATATTATCTTTTGCCATATCAAGTCTTTCAACCATTCTCTCTCTCTCTCTCTCTCTATATATATATATATATATATATATCTTCTCTTTCACTCTCTCAATCTTTCTCCCCTCTCTCTCTCTCTACCTTTTTCTCTTTATCTGCCCCTCTCTCTGTCCCTCTCTCCCTATCTCTCACTCTCTCTCCCCTCTTTTTCCTCTCTCTTTCTCTTTCACTCTCTCTAACTCTCTCTCTCTCTCTCTCTCTCTCTCTCTCTCTCTCTCTCTCTCTCTCTCTCTCTCTCTCTCTCTCTCTCTCTCTCTCTCTCTCTCTCTCTTTTTCTATTTCTCTATTTCTTTTTTTCTTTCTCTCTCTTTATCTCTCATCCTCTCTTTATCTCTCACTCTCTCTTTCTCTCTCTGCCCCTATCTCTGTCCTTCTCTCCCTATCTCTCACTCTCTCTCCCTTCTATCTGCCCGTCTCTCTATCGCTCTCTGTCTCTCTGTCTCTCTGTCTCTCTGTCTCTCTCTCTCTCTCTCTTTCTCTCTCCCCCCATAAAACCTCCCTTTTTCTTCGCTTGCATCCTTAGGATAGATGAACAACTATTCTTTCCAAAAATGTTACGATAGTTTATTCGCCCGACGATAAAAGAAAAAAAGTTGATAATGATAACATCTCCAGTTTTCTATAATGCCAATTACCCATCACACAGACAAATTTTTAAAAATGTCGTTAACTGCGCCCTCAGAGACATTGATATTACAGCATGACCTTCCCAATCAACTAGTCTTTTCAATTGAGTTATGTATGGTAAATGTGTTGGAGCAGAATCACCGCTAAATTATCTGTCTAGATGGCAATACAGCACGTGTCATGCCTGCATTTTGTATTGCGAAAGGAAAAAACATAAAAGCAGTAAAATTTGAAAGATTGTGATTGACATGTATCATGGTGAAGAAGAGCAAAAAGCTTTTCATAATTATGAACAAAAAATAATCAAAGATTGCGAACAAAATTAGGAGGATGAAGATTTTTTTTCCCTTATTCAAACTTCATAACCAACATCTAGTATAATGTATTAGTATTTTTTACGCATGTTCTATATTTGAGAGTAATGTTTTATTTTGTATTACAGGTAAATACCATACAAAAATATGTTAAAAGGAAATTACACCAAAATATGACTAATGCATAGTCTTCTCAATTTTCTTTTACACTTGAGAAACTTGGCCTTTCAGCATATATATATATACACATACACACACACACACATATATATATATATATATATATACTGGAATGTAAAGAGAGAGAGAGAGAGAGAGAGAGAGAGAGAGAGAGAGAGAGAGAGAGAGAGAGAGAGGGGGGGGTGCTAATGCGAATTGAAGAAATGAAATGAAATATTCCAAATAATAAGAATGTGAGGAACAGAAGCAGGGCAAAACTAATCTTTATGAAGATTTACTCACAATGAAAAAAATTGCGCTAACAAAGATGCTATGGGTCCTTTTACAATGGCGTCAACCTTTGGAATCCTTCTCAGGTAAAGGGACCTGAAGCTGGAGCGTCAACTGATCTACATCTGATGGGCCTCGATTATGGTATCAACATTTTGGAACCAAAAGAGACAAATAGCTGAACTACGGTATCTAGGGTATTAGAGTGCTAGGACCAATCCGCAGATAATTGATCTTATATTAGGAGGGGGCAATCTGTTTGAGTTAAACTGCAGATAACGCCGCTGGCACTGTGTTTATTTATCTCACAGTGAAGATGTGGCATAAGTTATACAAACTTGAGAGGAGGAGCTTGTTACCATAAGCAGAACCGGCGTTGAGACTACCGAATATTAATCTCAGCTTACTAGCCTAAGTGATTGCAATAATTCTATTATATGACAGAATACAAAAAATCAAACATGCTAGTGCACGCAAGGGCCATTAAAAATTCAACCAGCAATCAACTGAAGAGCTCTAGTTACAAAATCATGCATGCGCGAAGAAGCAAAAGAATGGAGTCGTTCAGCAAAAAGCAGGGAACGCTGGATGCACGCCATTTGTTGAGAGATGAAAATCGTGGTGAAAAAAAATCGTATATTGTGCATAAACGCACCGGAGAATAATATAGAAACACAGGTGAATTATACTGTAGAACAATATAAAATATTGGACACATCATTTCAAAACACTAACTACAGGCACAGGGTGAGGAAAAGGGGGGGGGGGGGGGGGGAAGAGAGAAGCTGACAAAGGAAATTACATAAGTGAGGAAACAGAGCTGATTGCGGGATTCATCGAGTCTTTTTAACAGAAGATAAAATTTCACTATTACAGATGTGATGATGAAGATTTGCGCAAAGAATAAGGAACTAAATTTAAAGCTATTTCAACAATTCTCACAGCATGTAAGATATTTATAAAGGATGATGTGCTTAATCATGCTTTCATCACACAAATACCATGAACCTGACGTTTGTTAGCTAAGATATCTAAAATTAAGCATACAGTACATTGGTTTAGTTGGGGGGGTTTTTTTCTTGTTTTGTTGTTGTTGTTGTTGTTGTTGTTGTTGTTTTTTATTTGTTGTTGTTGTTGTTATTTGTTTGTTGTTGTTTTTTTTTTTAAGGCATTAGAGGGAGGGGGAAAAGAATGGTTGAAACATGGATTAGGAAGAAAAGCAAAGAGACCTTCAGTTGGTTACAGCCGTTTTGATCTTTTTTCAGAAACAGGAAGTGTTAGGTGCATGGTCTTCAACATTTATTTTCTTTTTTTTTTCCCATTGATTCAACACTAGGTATATCAGGTCTGTTGTTGAAGTGTCTGTAATAAGGGGTATTATTTGATACGTTTTGTCCTAGAACAGGAATGAATTCAAGGCACACGATGTGTATGTCATATTGCAATATCTGATGCAAAATTGGAATATTTTATAAATCTGCAATAGAATCATCCGTTGAAACGGTCACTATACCAGTTAATATGTCAGTTTCGACCGAATGTGTGGAGTCTAGAAGCATATTTTGTCCTCCTGCAAATTCAACATTGTTCGATACGTCATTTTCCATATCGCCAGGACACTGTTGCGTAACAAGATAAAAAAAAATAAGCAAAATAATCTTATAGCGTAAGATATTTGGAGGAGAAAGAGGGGCAGATGTGTTAATTTATGGGGATTCAACAAAACGGAATGGATCTAATATCTACATATGTTTTTTTAAAGTTAGATTAAGATTTTTGTGATGCTGAAGATTCTCTTACGGCATATTGGCGACTGGGAACAGCGGTTGCCTCAGGAGTCCAGAAATTAGACCAAGAAGCATTACGTGAAATGAAATGACACAATGATTTTTTTAGATTTTGCTCTGAATGTGTCAGGCTTTTGTGGTTCATAAATATTGGCCTTTTAAAAATGCACTTTGGGATGAGTTAAGTTATATTTTTTTTTAAGTGATTATAAATGAGATCTTGACAATAATAATATTAAAGTTCGTATTATTTCATACGACTGTTTGTTTTTGTTTTTTTTCGTTTTGTTTTTTTTTCTTTTTTTGTTTGTTTTTTTATTTTATTTGTCATTTTTTATATTTGGTTGGTTCTTTTTTACTACCGTTGGTCGATTTTTTTTTTCGTCTTTCTATGCTCTTTCTTACTAATTACTCTTCCATTTTTGTCTTTAATTTTTCAGGACTGCTATTTGGGCTCTTTCTCATTTGGCGGTGTAACTTGGACCTGATAGGTCTTATATTACCTTGCTTGTGCAGTCCTTTTCGCCTTATTCTTGCGAATGCCCTTAGCTCATACCATTATTTTTCTCTTTTGTAATGCCTCTTCTTTTTTTTTTTCTCTTCTCTCTATTTATTGATATATAAATATATATATATATATATATATATATATATATATATATATATTACTTTCATCTTTGCTGTAAGAACACAGTGGGTTATTAATTGGCATCGATTCACTTTCAGACATTGTTTCTTTTTTTTTCTCCTTTTTTACTATTTTCTAATCAAAGACAGGAGTAAGAAAAAACACATAAGAAGAAGAAAACTAAGATAAAGATAAAAGACAACAACTAGGTAGCTAATCAATAAAACACACACACACACACACATATATATATATATATATATATATATATATATATATATATATGTGTGTGTGTGTGGGATATGTACCTTTGGGCTCTTGATAAAACAATGATAATAGTATTTCATAGTTAATAGTTTTATTAATCGCTTTATTCCTCCGTTAATTCCCCTCATTACTTCTTTAAGTCCACCCCTTTTCTCATCATTCGGTTTTGACGTCGGGGATGTCCCAAGCGTTTCCGCTCCCACTCTTGCACCCGTTGACTCATTGTTGCTGGGGATCATTGAGTACAACTTTATACCTTTACCTCAAGACTTAATGACGAGAAAAGGTGGACTAACATATCCCACACGCATATATATATATATATATATATATATATATATATATATATATATATATATATATATATATATATATATATATATATATATATATATATATATATATATATATATACACACACACACACACGCATTATTACTAGGTTTCGACCATTGTCTCTTTCACTTTCCCGTTTGTTCATCATAGCCTTTCATAGTTGCTGTGGTTAAAGAATGAACGTTGAGTCAGTACCATTGTGATGTTAGGGGAAATCAGACAGTTTACAACGATGCTTGGTTCATTGTGGTACTTACTTCCCCTGATACTTTTTTTTACTACTCCAACAACAAAATCTGTAACTTAGAGCTAGACTAGATAAATCTAGAACCTAGTAACAGCTGCTCGAGGAGTAGAGATCTACTCTGCTGGTTAGAAATATATATCATGTTAATGGACTTTCATGATTTGTAGCTACGAATTGTGTTTTCATTTGAAAAAGAAAGAATCAAGCCAAACTCGATCTTAGAAATGTACGTGCATCTAGGCAAACTCGACTCATACTTTTGTCTCATGCTGATTCGAAAGACTACCAACGGGGGCGTGTCTCTTGGTCTTGACCCTCATAATTGAACTTCAGATCTATGATCCTCCTTCTAGTGTAGATCTAATGAGTACCTCGTAAAATATATTAAAGTTGCATTTTGAGTAGACTTAAAATTTGTTTCACCACTTCCTTGTTTTATTATAGGCCCATTCCATGAACGGTCCACCACATTCAGGAAAAATGAAAATCAATAAATTGACTCTAAATCTTGTTGAAAGTTTAGAAAAATGGTTTAATTGCAAAGTTTTAAAATCTGAATTATTGAAAGATACCCATTTTCTGCAAAAAAAAATCTATGATAAAGGGAGTGTAAATTTTCCTTGTAATACGATCTAAAATGTGATGTTTTATATAAATACATTTTTAGAAAAAAATATTCATGTATTCAGTTATTTTTTGAGATTACATATTCAATCAACGTCTTTAGGAAAGCTCTGTAACACAAAAAAACATGGATTCTCTACCATTGCCGTTACAATACAAATCAAAATTATGTCCCATGAGCATGTAACTCACGTTACGCTAAATATATATTAAAAAGTTATCCTTGAAAGAGAAAAGAAGTTCTAAATTCTAAATATTTTCATATGATGTCTAGTTTACAATACCAAATAACTCATTAACTTCAGATATTTCCAAATGACAGCCCAATTCTTGTGATGGGATGTAGAAATTATGTAACATATGTTACGTCTCGTGTGTTACAACATTTGTTTCATGTGTTACCAGCTTTAATAACATGTCAGATCTTCATATGAAAGTGCATAACATGAATTACAAAGTTACTCTTTTAAATTACATTAAACTCTATTTCTGACCCCATCATAAAATTCAAACTTCAAACTTGAATTGGCCATGGGAGTCAACAGGTATGCACAGCCTTATTTGCTTTACAACATGTACAAAATCATATTTTATATCATCCTTTGATTCATGCCACTTCTACTTCCCTGTAAATATTTGTCTCATGACATGAACCTTTGCACTACAGTCCCCAGACCTTGTCACCTGCCCTGGGTACTCTTTCTCATCATATATGATAAGTAACCAGAACCCTCTCTCTTATTCTAAGCTTTGCACTGCAGTCTCCAAACCTTGTCACCTGCCCTGGGTACTCTTTCTCATATGATAAGTAGCAAGAACCCTCTCCCCTATTCTAAGCCTCTCATTTTTACTAGTGTAATCACGTAGGGGCCTACAGTCCCTATCTTGACATTGTCCTGACACCCTTCACAATTCAAATCAACTGCGAAGTTGTCAAGCAACAAACTTACTCCAAGATTCTCCTCTCATACAATGAACTTTTCTAATGAGGGTAGCAGCCCCAGTAAAAGCTGCTTTTGTCTTTGTTGGTGAAGTAGATATCAGAATAATTGGTTCATTCACAACTTTATACTTGTATAGGGCTTTTTTTTTATTTATATCCTCCTCTGCTATTACATTCAGAATTGCTTTGGTTTAATTTTTTTCTAAAATCTACACTTTGCAACCATCATCACACTTCTTTCTGTACTTTTTCTTTTCCTCTTCTAACATTGCACTGACATGTTTCTTTCTAACTTGCTCTACTATTTCACTTTCACAAGCTAAGTATGTTGGATCAAGTTGGGCCTTTTTTGTTGTTTTTTTATATTCTCACAGATGGGGTAGATGCTGAGGAATCAAACAAAATTTTAGAGGGTAATTAAATTTGAAGAGAAATTTTTAGAGAGGCAAGTTACATTGCAAGCCTAGATTACCATCAAAACTACTAAAAGTGCCGTGTTCACCTTTATTCTCCTAATCAGTTAATTTAAAAACAATTAGTTTATTAATCTACACTCTTTTACCCTCTGTTTTGTAGATCTATACCGGTACATTATAAAAAAAAAGTATGTGTTACTTTTTTAGAGTTAGAGTCAAAAAGTTTTATCTAGTCATTTACTTTTGACCTGTATTGTTACAGTAATTTACAAGACATCCACAGCAAATTTATTGTTTGTTTTGAATCTTTAGATAGATCTGGATTTTGATAATAATTTTAGATCAATATTTGTTGGTTTTCAATTATTTGGGTTCATTAGGACAACTGTAGTACTTATAAATTGAATTACTACTTATAGTATATGATACCTATAAAGATTTAAACTAAGTAGACCAAAAAAGCCTCTACTTGCCTTTCTTAGCATTACTTGAGGCACCACCCAAGCTGGTTTCATCGTAAAATATGCTTTTTGACAAGAAATGGTCAAACTTACAAAAAAAGTGTTGAGATAGGATACTGAAATTTCAGATGTGAAGATGTAACACACGTTACAAAAAAAATGTAACACAAGTGACAACTGTTTTTCTTTCTATTTTGTGGAACAAAAATATTTTAAGCTAGCAAAGCTGGCCACAAAATCATTATCCATTAATAAAAACAGTGTTAAAATTTGGAACACTTTGAGCTGCTAGTTTTGAAAAAACTACATGAAGCCCATGCAGAAGGTGAAACATGTAATTTTTACCTGTAACACATGTTACACCCTGTTTATCTCCAATTCACTTAAAATTTTAGGGCCAGAATGTTTTGCAACAGTTGATAAAATCAAAAGTGAAGGTTTTAAAATAAAAATAAAAAAGTTTGAAGTCTGTCACTTATATGCTTTGTATTAAGTTGCTTCAAAGGAGTTAAACTAGTCTTTAGATGTAACACACATTACTTGGAATGGGCCTATAGATATTATTTATTTCAAAGTCGGTGATAATTTTTGTTACCAACATGCCAACTAAGTATAGCTAGATTTCTTCATAAAATTACTGTTTTAGATCTTTGTCTTCTTACTATTGAAATAGGTTTTTGCCTCAGTAATTGCAAAAACGATTGGTGTAGAGATAAAGTTTGGTCATTCCATGCAGACTGAGGAAAATGGTGTCTATTCTCTTTTATTTTCTTATTTCGAATATAACTATTTTTTTCTGCAATTTTTGTTTCTTTTTGATGGGGGGGGGTTGTTTGTTTTTTTACTACTAGGCTGACTTCATGTTTGTTTGTCACTTATAAATCTGCATATTTATAATATTTATAAGTTATAACACAAGCATGGGGGTTCAGACCAGTTCTCAGTTAGTTTCACGAGTTATTATAATTAAACTAAAGCATTTGATATGTAAGACCTTAATGTATGTGTGATTGTTAATTGTTACGTTTTGACTCCACTCTGCTTTTAGTTTTTTAATGGCTTACCAGTCTTAAGTAGAGTGGATGCAAGTTTGGAAATCTATTATAAAGAATCTTTTAACAGATGATCAAACATAACTTACCCTTGTAAAAAATATATATAAAGGATTGGGATGTTGTTTTATTGGTGAATATTTGAATTACAGATGGCTATGGATGGTTTGCAGAGGATGGAGAGTGACCTTGAGAGGGTCATTGAGAAGGACAAGGATGAAAGCCAGAGGATGAGCTCTTCAGTAGGAGCCTCCAAAGCTGGACCTGTGGATTTGAGGACCAGACTTGACCATCTCATTCACTCACACAGATTTATGGTATGCTGTGAATGTGGCTATGACTATACTGAACAATATCTGGATGACACATTTAATGTAAATCGCCTATCTTTCAAAGGTTCTGTGTTTGAATTTAAAAGCATTTTGAAAACATTGTCTTTTCAAATTATTTGACCTTGTAACGAGATTCAATATTAAAGCAATATTGTGCTACCTGCGATGTAATTCTTTAAAATTAACCTAAATTTTTCCCAATCAATGCTCTGTAATGCAGGTTGGAGTGATTGTGTTGGTCGTCCTGGATTGCCTGATGGTGGTGGCAGAGTTGCTCTTTGATCTGGAAATTGTGGAGATTGGGGAGGAGCATCACTTTGTGCCTCATGTAAGTAAAGTTGGGAGTCAAAGCAAACACAGCTGTGTCATGTTTAAAAATAAAAAATATTGTGTTACCTCTATTCTTAATAGAGATCAAAGATGTAAGAAAAAAGAGTATAAGGGTTTTGAAGAATTGGCCCTCAAAGCAGATTATGTGAACAATTTTGAATGCATTTTGTCTATTGACTCATCGAGGCTTGTGAAACACTAAGAGGAAAATGGAATGACACAATAAGAATTTTAATTTTAGCTTTACAGACAAATTCTTACATTTCTTACATTTCCTACTTTTTGACTTAGCATTAATGCTACTGGTCTGGGTCTTGGAAACTGCCTTGTCTAAGCAATGAGGCCAAACTAAGTGCAGACTTAACACTCTTTGGTGAGCTTTTTTGATGAATATGGTGGATTATTTTAAACTAACTGGGTGAAAGGGTGACTTAAATTCATTAAGAGTGCTGTAACAATTCCTATAGTAAAAGAGTACTCCTGTCAAGAAAATGAAGTAGAGCTGAGTGCACAATTTCATATTGTAAGTCATTTCATCAAACTAATCACACCTGCAAGTTTAGTAGTCATTCTTTGGACTATTTTTTTTTCTTCTAATTTTGGTCTTTTTTGTTTTGTGTTATTGTTTTCTTTTAAACTGAACATTTATTGATTAATTCACATAGAACACACTAATATGCAAAGAAGCAGAAGAGTGGAATATTTATGTTATCTCTTTGAGAATGTTAATAGCTTTTTCTTATCATAATTTGTGCTGGATAAAATCCTTTTAAAAGTTTTACTGCTCTAAAATATTTAACTTTCATTTTAAATGTTGTGAAAGGGATGTTTAAGAATGTTTTAGATTAAGAATTGTAGCCCCCTAATTTCCCCTTATATTTCTGTTTTGGTTTCTCATGTTTTTCATGTTCTGTTGATTGCTATGTAAGTTAACCATTGTGATCCATTCTTTATCTGAGCATAGATCTTCCACTACTGCAGCCTGACTATCTTGAGCATGTTTCTTATTGAAGTGGGAATGAGAATCTTTGTTCTCCGTCTGGACTTCTTCAAACACAAACTTGAGGCAAGCCTCTTCTCTTTCAAATTGTTTTGAAATTTAAAGCTTTTATTCATAGGTAAGAAAACTTGGACCAGTGAGTGTCTTTTTCATCAAAAAGCTGAGAGATTTTGCATACCATGGCACTGCTACCTGTGTGAGAGATAGCACTGTTGCCTGAATATTGTTTTCAAAGATGCCTAATCACTATAAAAGTTTGAAATGGGTGAAATTAATACTCAAGAAATTTGATAGAACCACACATGTAAACTTTTTTTGTCCTACTCAAGATAGTGTCTTACACTCGCTCCAAATAAGTTACATATCAAGCGTATCGCATTTAAAAGTGATGATATTAAGTACATTGTTCTAAGTGTCTCAGAGTTGAAGATTCCATGAAATTTTCAATGTTGTCTGCATTGATTTCAGATTTTCAGCCTTTTTGAATTTGGAGTAGTAAGAAAAGAGGAAGTTCTCTACTTTCAAATGCCTTTTTTTCATATTCAAATTTCCAATTTAACCTATTGTGCCTAGTTTGGGGACATATTTTGACCAGAATGTTGCGTTGTTTTCTCATTTCAATACAGTGTAACAGGCTTTGTGTTTGAGGCCTCTTTTAACACTGGAGAATCAGATAGACACAAAGTCGTAGAGAGACATGAAAGATTTTAACTCTCATTCCATTGAGCTTTTTTCATGTCAGCATTGTTCTGAACCTCTCTATTATTTTTTTACTGAATTATCACTGGCATTTTTAATAAGGTTGATGAGCATCCATTTGCCATCCCCATCCAGAAAATCCAACTTATAACTTATGCCACTTCAGATGATGTATAATTTTTAGAAATTGATACTAACATTTTTTTTACCTATTAGGGTTTTCTGAATGAGGAACACTTTGTAAAATCATTTTACATTTTAGTGTAAAACACCATGACTACAAGAGGGAAAACAAAAGTTGCAGCAAAATCATTTGAATCAGGAAGTCAAATCTGCATCTTCTGCTCGTTAGGAAAATTGATAATGGAGTCATTGTTTCTTAAAATTTATGTAAATTACATCAGTCTGACTTTCGCCATATCCTAATTGTCTTCAAGCTTTTTGATGCTGTGGTGGTAGTGGTTTCTTGGGTTCTGGACATCGTATTTCGCAACAATGAGGATGCTGCTGCTGGTGTGGGGCTACTTATCATCCTTCGACTGTGGCGTATCACTCGCATCATCAATGGCATAGTTTTGTCTGTGCAGAAGCAGGCTGAGCAAAAGATTGAAAAGGAGAAACACCTTCGTGAAGCAGTCGAGGAGGATCTGGCTAGGTTGGTCTATGAAATTGAAACTTACATAAGGAAAAATTTATTTTATTTTTATATAAAGCTAGTATTTTTTTTCTGCAACAGGGATAACCATCAGACTTTAGACCTTAAGTAATCCTTACAATTTTACATGACCTAATTGGGTTTTAAGTAAGGGTGAGACTTAAATACAAAGCTGCTTGGGAGCCAAGCCTAGATCAGGCAAGTGAGGAAATTCTATTGATAGTATAAAATCAGGACACAAATTATATCTTTCAAAATTTGCATAATCAGCTATACAATTTGTTGACAAAAAAAAGCATAATGTGTGTCTGAAGATTTTAGTCATAATGGACCTCTAGTTCGCAAAGAGATGGAAGGTTTTTTTTTAATGAAGCAAGTTCATGGGATATTTTGACATTCCAGATATATTTTCATCTTTAGATTAAGACTATGAGTGGAGATGCTAATAAATGCGTTGCCATACTGAGAACCTCTTTTTGTCTACTTATACTGACTTAGAACTTTCTTTCCAATCATGTGTCCTAAGCAAAAATCTTCAGGGAGTTTCTTTACTCCACCTGTTCGGGATCAGGTACTTTTTGTTACTTAAGATGTTTTCCTGCTTAGACCGTGGTTGAAATTGGATAAGAAATATGTTGAAGCTATGGAGTAAAAAACTTTCCAAGTCATTTATCCGTACTTCTATCGTTTCATGTATCAATTGATCTCTTTGTGTTGGCCCAGCAGTTAATTTTATTGTCTTAATACATCAAATTTATTATTTAGATTAATATTTTAGATGACAGAGATGAAAAAAAATTATGGCGTTTTAGTAAGGATCTTACACTTTCTCAAGAGAAAGAGCTCAATGTAAAAAGGATATTGTTATCTCTTTTAATGTTATTTTCATCGTATTGTCTTTCCCTTTTTTGAAACAGTTACAACATTTATTGCAAAGCCATAGAAACACGCATGAAAGGACTAGAGGAGGTTCTTCAGAAACATGGTGTAGACTTCTCATCTGTAGCCAAAGTTACAGTGGAAAGGCCCAAAGAGCGATTACAAGAGGTTGTGGAGAAAAAAAGGGGAGGTAAAGAAGCTGTAGAAGAAACTGTTCAGGAGCTGAATGAGATAGTGAGCAAAGTGAACGACATGGGAACGGCAAGTATGCCAAGCAAAAGTCACAGTGGTGATCATGATGAGAACGTAGGATGCGATGATATGAAAAACATTACTATATAGTAAATGGCTCTTCAGACGATGTCAAAGCCTGTAAAATCTTTGTGGAAATAATGAATATCATATGCAGCTTGATTTAAGCAAAACTATGCATGTGTTAATGCAGTAGTGAGGCCTACCAATCCACTGACATATTTCATGAAAAATGAAGAGTTATCTAGTATTAGGCAAAGTATTTTTTAACAATACCATCACATAGATTTTCAAACAAAGTCCATGGCTTTAAATCATTTTTGCTTTCTTTTTATAAAATTCATCTTTTCTTGGTTAACCCCTGATAGATCTGGAGGGAATTGTTGATTAAAAATTCTGCTTGTTATGGATTTTTTTAGCACTCAGTTAAGGCTCTCTACCAAAAGTAAATAAATATTAATGTAACTACATTCATGTTGTCATCAGTTTTATTGTTGCCCTGATGGTAAAATTAAAATAAAGAATAAATTCTCCATTAGTTATTAGATAGTTGTGCTCATAAAATGGCATTGACAATTATGAATTTTGGCCAAAAAAATTTATACAAGCATCGTTTACCTCTTCATAAATTTTTGTAGATTATATTTTGTGTTGTTTCAGGAAATAAAATTGAAATGCAATATTCTCTTCTAGTCGCTTTTTTATCTGTAATTTTCTATAGCCAGCTCAAATTGAATATTATTGAACATTTGAATTGTGACTCACTGCAAGTGTGAGTATCATATGTTTGTCAAAAGCTTGCTCAAAATGGAATTACTTCAATTCATACTCTATCGATACCTCTGAATGAACGCAATTTTAAGTCAATTCCTGAAAATAATTGTATATATTTATATGTAAATAAAGATGGTAAATGATTGTGTTTTTTATTGCAAACTTTTCAAACTATTTTTGTACTTTATAATACAGCAACATTAACAAAACAGTTGACTGGCGTGAATTTTCAGCCATAATTTTATTTTAATACTCAATATATCTACTCATTATATCCAGATTTTTACCTGGTTCACTCCACTCACATACTCATTTTGCCTTATTTTTGTGTAAGCAAAATATTAATCTCTGAGGAGAATTCATTGTAGCAAAATTTCACAGCCACATGGATTTTGTTCATTTTGAGAAAACATTCCTTTCAGGTTGTTTTATATATTTGAAATAATTGTAAATAAGTATTTTGATAGATATACATGTAGAGTTCTACAAAATTTTGCCTTCAAATTTCAGCAATCAAAATTGTATTTTGCACATTATCTCTCTTACTTATGTGAAATGAATATTTTCTTATGTGATTAGCACTTTAGAGGACATGTTCATGAATAGTATTTTTTGTTGTGAAAATCGGGTCTAGATGCAATGCCCTTAAAAGGACAGTTTTTTCTCTGATATTAGTGAGTATGATTTGTGAGCTCTGGGTTGGTCTTGTTTCTATAAGGAAATTATTAAAATTCTATTACAAGCCATGCTCATTCATAATTAGAATATTATATAATCAAATATTTTGTAAAGCTGTACACTGATTTGTCCGTGCCTTCATCAATTTTCTTGTCTATTTGAATGTGCCTTTTTTCATTATCTTCGTTATATTGTCTTTGATATACACAGCAATTGCTTCACGTGGCCAAATATTTTTTGCCTGAAAGAAAAAAAAAAGAGAAACAGAGTGAAGGACTGTTATGCCTTCTACCTCGTTTCTTGGGCTTATTAATTGAGAGGTGTTTTCTACTTCTTTTTTTTTTGAAGGAAAGATGATTTGCATCTGTTTGTGCTTACTAAGAAGGAAAACAGCTACACTTTGAATGAGCACCAAAATAGAAATGGATTTTTGCATTTTTTCTTTTAGTTTTGTCTTTCTTTTCTTCCTGTATTTTTTTAAATATTTCTTGTTACCTGTACTTAACTTTATTTAGTGTTTCAAGACTTGCTGAAACATAATTTGTACTTGCGATATCCATGCCTTTATGATGTTATAAATGTCTTTATTTTATTTCTTTAAAAGAAAAAATGTATAAGTTTCTCACATTCCCATGAGCCAAAATTGAAAATTTTGAACTTTTTTATGTTTTTTTGTTCCTAAATTATCATTCTTTAACCAATATGCCTTCATAATTAATTTTGTTACATTGTTTTTTGGTTGTTGTTTTTTTTTTTGGTTTGTGTGTGTGTGTGTGTGTAGGGAGGGCTAAAACCAACATTTATTTTGTTTGTGATAAAAATTGCATTTATTTTTATTTTAAATATCTTTACTCTGGAATTGTTAACTGAAATCTATTGGTACTGTACTGTAATTTTGTTTTTTTTTCGACGGTTACAAAATGTCTTATCGAATGATGTTTTGTAGAGACTTATGTCCTATAGGTTGAAATAGCTCTCTACAACAGCCAGAGGATTATTTTTATTTATTCCAGTACAAGTCTTTGTTATCTTTTGTGAGATTTAATGTGTCTCGTAGTATTAGTACAGTTCACCTCTGACTCAACAAACTAGATCGGTCATTTTTAAAAGTTCGTTGAATGCAAGGTTTGTCGGAGCCATGATAAGACAATGAACTAAGGAAGTAACCTACCAAAGTGAAATTACCTCATGATTATCTCCCTTGTTTTTTATCAACCAACCACGTGTCCATAAAGCCACTCTTTACCCTTCCCATAATTTCCCAAGTCACTGTCGCTTTGGCTCTGTGATCCTGTATCATGATCTCCCCATGCATTTGCTGCCATTCCTTTCCCCCTCCCCTCTCTTTTTATCTTCTCCCTGCACATCAATACTTTGCTCTGCCCTACCCCTAGTATTACTATGGCATGATGTAGCTTACACTCTGGGTGTCCAACACCTATGTACTTCAAGCATTTCTTAATACATGTAGCCGACAGGTGACCTTTTAAATGAATTTCAACTGCATAGTTTCTAAGTAGAAAAGCATTCTTAAGTGGATTACCTAATACTTGTAGTTCGTTGAACCAGAGGACGTGTCTGAGATTAGTTTATTTGATGCAAGGTGTTTTAAGAGAATCAAACTATGGGGATTTTACTTTGTTCATTGAATGCAAGGTGTTCTTTGAGTTCGCTGGATTCAAAGTGTACTGTATTAGCATTGGTCCTTTTGAAGAATTCAGTTGAAATGCAAAGACCATTGCTTTATGTACTTACAAACACTGAATGCAGATTAAGTTCTAGTCTTTATCATAAAAGATTAATGAGTGTAAAATTAGGGGCGCCAGTCTTTCAGCTATTTGTTTTGCTGCCCGAATCTCTTCAACTGAATTCAATGCTTTCTGAGCTTCATCCTGCAAAAAAAATGAACTGAGATGTTTTCATCCTATTGTAGCTATTTGAGCTGTACTTAAGTACTTAAATCTTTATGCAGGTGTCTGAATTCTCTATAAGTATTTAGTATTCGAGTCCTTCAGTATAAATTCTATCATAAGGAAATTTTCTTTTTTAACTTAAAGAAAGATCTTGAAAGATAGATATGGAAACTAGATTTTCTTTGAAATAAATTTAAAATTTATTGGTGTATCTTATTGTGGACGTGGACAAAATTCTCTCAAACAAATCATCAAAATTGAATTGTCCATCGTAAAAGCAATTTTTAACCATTAACCATTCTTGAGTATTATTTATTTATATCAAATATACAGCATAAAAAGTTCTAATTTTAAAAGGTAATCAATGAAAAAATATACTCTTACATACACGTGTTGTTTTATTGTTATTAAAGAAAATCATATTTTGTTTGAGATCTTTGCTTTGAGACTGAATGTCAAATGTCTCCTTAGAAGGTGAGTGTGATTGTAGATGATGAAATTTTTCATTTTGCAGATAACATGGAATATTAAAATTTAAATTGTTTATACAAACATTTTGTGAATAATTGTTTATGAAATATGGCGTTTATAATTCTTGAGGGTTGAAAAAGGTTTTGAATGGTTGATTCAGCTTATTGTCACCAGCATAGTTATGATAACCAAAATTATGTGGACCCAAACCATTTGTCACAGTTTGGTAATATTGAGAAAACTATCTTTTCTCATAATTATTTCATTCATTAATCGAGAGAGGGAACAAAAAGAACTTTTCAAAAATATTTCCAGATATGTTGCTCCTTCAATGTGTGAGAACTGCTATTGAATATTCTATTGCAATATTAGATACATATTTTATTATTAGTCATTCTAGTTTTAATCCACCAGATTAAAGCTTATCATCTAGTTTCTCCATGATAAGCAAACAGTATTTATTGCAAAGTCAAACAGGTCAATTATTAAGAGCTTATTCAAACTTTTTATATAAGAGCCCTAATCCATAACTTAACTTAAAACAAAAAGTGAATGGAATAAAATAAAAAAAAAGCTGTTCCATAAGAAACACCAACCCATATTTTTTCAATCTGTTGAACGGTAATTTATTGGCAATTTAGTTTATAGTTCACAACAAAGAAATAATCCAACAAATCTATAGTAAAAATTTATTAAATTAGCAACCATGGAATAGGAATAAATGCCAATAAAACACTAGCTTATAGAGACAGCTGGGTTTTTGTGTTTTTTATTCATTTGCAACAACAAATCAATATATGTGAGGTGACCTGCTATTTTTAGGCCCAATGACTATTTACAATTTCGATATTTTCCAAAGGCCCAACCAATTCCCTGTGTAAATAAGGTTTAATTTTTAAAAATATCTGAATCTAAAACAAGGTGGTGACACAAGAAACTGAGAAAGATTAGGAAAGCTTTCAAACAGTTGCAGGTATCTTCATAAAAAGACACACACAAATCAATATCTAAAGTTGCTTTTGGGGTATGAGACTTTTTGGCATGATAGAAAATGGATGATTGTTCATGAGAAGGTAAGAAGTGGGCAACCTTGAATGACTGATTTTTTTTATGTTTGAAGCCCTATAGCTCAAAAAAATAAATTCCCACATGAGTGTAAAAATTTCAGGCCACCTCACGTTTGTCAGGGACTCAAACTAATATGGAAATTTGTAGGAGTAGACAAATCTTCTCTTTTGAAGTTCAACAATTTTAAAAGACGTAAAGAACAAATGAAATATATTCAAGATAATTATAGTATGCAAAGAAAAAAAGTATTACAAAAGAAGTCCTATTTTTTATCTAAAATGGCATTTCTAAAGTTACTACTTGTGAAATCAGAAGCTTTTATCTGTTGAATTTCATGGTACATCTCTAATGAATACTGAGAAAGGAAAACTTGTAATCTAGAGGCATTTTTTCCAACAAATACAAAGCAGACTTATACTTAAAGCACCTGCATCATATTATGAGAGAAGAAAAGTATGAAAAATAAAAAAAGAGGATGTTTCTTCACTTATTACACTACTATTTTTTGTTTTTATTGATATAACACTAGTGAAGCGTATCACATTTCAGATTTAGGATGTATAACATTTAAGGTCAGAAACTTTGAATTCCTACGACACTTTCATATGATTTGATCTCTGCTAGTACTCCCGGTTCATAAAAAAGACTTTAAAACCCACTTTTTTTTTTTTTAAATTGTTAAAGACTCTAAAAGGTTGCCAAGCTTTTTTTTTTTTTTGCTTTTATGTTTTTGCATCCCATAATGAGCGAGTGGTTACAGCAAATATAAATGCATCCACATATTTTAACCTTAATAGTTGAGTAGGGCAGATATAACAGAAAGTTAAGACAGGCAATGTTTGACATAATTTTTAATGTCTGTTACTGAGGAATAATGATGAATGAAGTTGAATCACTGCTGTTGGTAGTCCTATATAGTTCCTTTTCAAAACTACTTGAAATTTTCGATAACATCTCTGCTTGTCACAACCTATAATACAAGACTTGGTTTACAATACCAGTGTGATAAGGCAATAATATATTAAAATTATGGAAACAAAATAGGATTTAAAAGCCATTTAAATGATTGCCCTACTAACCCATCATGAAAATAAAGGGGGAATATACGATTTGGAACCCCTATGTACACTGCAAAAAGATTTAAACTAGCATTGAACAAGGCAAAATATTAATATTTGCGTCAAATGGAGATTTTCACTGTTACAACTTATGAAGATGAGGATGTGTGGATTTCAATTAAAACAAAACATTTTTTTAATCCAATATGCAGATAGCTAGTATTGTAATGATTAATGTTTTAAGCAACAAAATTTAAAAAAAAAAAAAAAAAAAAAAAAAAAAACATGGGTAGATTGAGTGCACTCTACATTAATTGCAAAATAATTCTTTAAAAATGAAATAAAACAAAAAGATGAAATGAGCATTAATTCCATGGACATATATCCAACAAGGATAATAGTCCCAATATATGAGTTCATAAAAATCACATAAATGTAATATCTTCCAAAAATATGGCAAATGTTATAAGAATAGTTGTGCTAAGTACATTTATTTTTTTTCAATTCTTTCTCTTCAAAATTCAATCAATTTCCAGTTAACAAAGTATGAATGTTTTATATATATATATGTATATATAAGACTCATGTGAAATCTCTATTAGAAACTCCAGCATACCAACTGAGAGCACAATATCCTATATCAAACCCTTTTTTTTTTAAATCTTTAAGACATAGAGCATCTGAGAGTCTTGTTAGAGAAGTAGAAACTCTATATCAGGTCTAACAAAATAAGTTTTTCATTATTCAATTTCTGTGTAACAAATGAGTATACGGCTATATCTTTTCGATTTGAGTTTTTATAGTATGTGTCTCCTTGTGCAATTTTACTTTCTAAAGGTTTATGCAATGGATCAGCTATAAAAATCATAATGGACAGGCCTGAAAAACAACAGGTCGAAGAAAATTAAAAATTGAGTAATATATTTGCTATCTCAGTTCAATTTGTCCTGGAATGACAAAATTAATACCTTTCTTCATTTTTTCGGTTTTCAGAATCTGAAAGCAACTATGAAGAAAAGGAAGGTCTTACTTTTTTATCATAATTATTATCCTTGTAAGTTACTGAGAATCAAAAAAAGAATTGTAATTAATATAAGATTAGGCAAACCATTCCTACACATAGAGGACTCACAAATTCTTTCCGAAACTAAATTTTCTTCTCAACCATTTTTCTACGGGAACCATTAATTTTATTCAGTTTCTGTGAAACAAAATCTTTTTCTCATTGGTGGATTAGGAGGGCTATCCTCAGACAGCTAGACGGGTGTAAGTATCAGGGGTAAGCAGTTCAGTAAGAAATAAGCTAGGCAGTCTTATTCAGGAAAAAGGATTTTAATATGTTCATTATGCAAGCCCACGGCAACAAGAAAGTTGTTTTGATAAGAAAACTTTCACCCAAATAATTAGGTTCAATGATTGAAACCTTCTAAAACTAAATATAAACCTGCAAGGCTAATGCTTTTTGTCAGGTCTTAGAAAACATCATGTGTTGAGTCACAGTCATCGAAATGGTCAACTTTAAGTAAAAATCTGTTACTGTATTGTAAGGTATTTTAAACAAAGGAATATCTCATTTGCAACACATTTCTATATATTAATCTTCAAGTATTTCCCTTCAAAACATTTGCTCTATACTTGTACAAAAAAAAAAACAGAGTAGAACTGATCATGAACTTTTGAGATCAATCTAATATCAAATTTTTAATACAGAAATACATAAACATAATTTGGAGACAAATTTAAAAATTGAAAATAAGTCTCATGAAAATAGAGGGGTCTCCAATTTGGACTTTTAAAAACTTGAATATTTCTCTTTTATAGAAACCTTTTTTTTTTTTTGGAATGAACCAGAGAAAATAACATTAAAGAGCAGAGGACACATTAAAACTTGGTCGATTGTCCCAATTAAGTGTAAGTTTTGTTTGTAAAATATAATATGATGGAATTAAAGGATTTGATGATCTAAAACAACAATTTGGTTTATCATGGCACCAGGCACTTCAAATAATATTGATTAGTTAAAGATTATTGAGACATTCAGGTATAGAAAAAGATCAGGGCATTTAAAATCAAGCATGCTGAGCAACTCAATTTGAGATTTGAAAAAGGTCAAAACTGGTCAATATTTTTTTCTTTTTTGGTTATTGCAAAACCAAATATTAGCAGTGATTAGCAAAGTTACTTCATTCTCCCATAAAATGTAGTAACTGTTGAGAGATCAATATCAATATCATCATGCAGTCTATGTTATCTAATAAGATTTTATGTACGTAGAAAAAAATTGTACAATGTATTTAGTGCCATCATGGGTTATGTCAACATTCAATGAGAGTAACTGAAACAGATATGTTTCCAAAGCCAAAAAGAAAGAACTTGGTTGGAGAGAGGAAACACATCTTCCTAATCCAAGTAACAACAAGTCAGCTTTTTAATTCAAATGGAATTTTCAATCACATAAATATGCTCTACGATGTTTGGAAAAAACCCTATTAACTCCAACTGCCAGATCAGTCCTACCCTCACATATAATTTAGATCATTTGGCAGTATGAAAACATTTTTTTTCTCAATTTATTGGCCTGCTTTGTTCATCTATGATGTTAAATTTATATTTGCACAAAGTTATGGAAACACATATGACCAAACTGTAATTAATGATCAATTTTAAAACTAAAAGCTACTCACACCGAATAGAATTATGAATGTAAAAACAGCTCACTTTACAAATTCACATTGAGAGTGATAATTCTTTCAAAAGATTTTTTTTCCAAAACTTGTCAGCAAATTATTTCAGAAAGATTTCATACAATACTAGGGAATGCAATTTCATGAAGAGTTGTCATGAAGCCATGAGTTCTGTTTAGCAAACAGAAACAATTTGAAGATATAAGCTTAAGTAGTAAAACTTTATTGTGAAATTTTTTATCCTGTGTACGTTTTAGTTTTCCCCTTTTTTCCTTCAAATTTCACACTTATGTGCACTTTTGCAGAGGTTTTTGCTTGATGCACTAATATCTTAAAGTAGAGCTCATGACTTCTAAATATGTAGCATAACTCTTTGTGAAATGGCATTCCCTATAACCTTCTTTCGTCATCATGTCCTGAAACAGTTGTGACTTTTCACACACCACAAACAAAATGTAAAGGAAGTTTATTTTCTAGTGACAACATTTGCAAAGTATGTACAAAGTTAATTTTTTTTCACTTTCATATAAATAAATATAAGTCAGTATGAGATGCCTCTAAAGTTAACAACCTACGTTTAACTTGATACATTGGTGATTTGTCTTCTTAAATGCTAATCATGATGAAATAGTCAATTTAGCTGTGACAATTTAAGAATGTCAGACACATTCTAAGTGGCAGACATTTTCAACAGTAAAAGAATATTTAAAACATTTTGTTTCATTAAACTACTAAAAAAGACAACTTCTGTATAATTAACAATTATTTTGGTCCTGTATACAAAGAAAATTTGAGCAAAAAAATGGAAATGGTGGATATGATGGTCCCCCATCATAAAATCATTAAATGCAAAACAAATTATCAAAATAGACTTCTTCCTGGAGAGTTTGGCTAAAAGCACCATCATTTAGTAAGTCTTTAAATGAAACTCTCTGAAGTCAGGCAGCTTCCATATCTTATGATATCCTCAAACAGGGATTATTTTAGGACGATTATGTTTAGAGATAAAGCAAGCTTCAGCTTATGTCCTATTTGTGCCACTTACTTAAACTTAAAGCATGTCATCGAGACCATCTGCTTCAAACCTTAAAAATCAACTTATTGCCCCTTCTGGTAATTATGACTGGAAATGCACATACCTTCTTATACTCTTCAAAAAGCTTTGGCTCAGTAAACATCTTCATGTCACCCTGTTGCAACATGCAATAGACAAGTCCCAAAGCTGAAAAATTCCTTAACAACCATTCATTGTCTCTCCAAGCAGATGAACAAAAACAATCCAACTTCTATTCTTGGAATGTTAGCTTGTGTTAGGCTAAAGGCTATTTGCTTGAAGATCTGAAACACAATATTTAGCCTAACGTTTATTTCATCCTATGAGTCTTGTTTCGTTCATGTTGCATATGACACAATTAATTTTCAAAAATAGTCTTGAAATATTTCCTTAAGCAACTATAAACTATGCACTTCTATAATAAAAAAAATAAACATAGAAACACTTTTGTTTTAATTAATGAATACAGGAAGCCTTTGATTTCCAATGCATGCTTTACTTTGCATCTGAATTGATGACTCCAGCATCTGTGAAATTAGAGAGAAAGATATTTAAGACTCAAAAATTTACTGTATTCTTCTGGCGCATCTCCATTAATTCTACACAGCCAGTTTCTTTTTTTCCCCATGCATTCTGAACATGTTAAGTTTCCATCTCATGGGTGCAAGTGAGGAAGGGCGATGATTCCTGAAATTGCATTTTTTCTGAACTGCCAATCCTGAAAAGCTGTAAGGCTTTTGTTAATTACAATAAATGTACATTTGCAAATAAAAAAAGGCAAGCCTATGTCATCAGTTTATCTAAAAACACTCATCTTGTGGTTTTAGAGAGGAGAGGAGAGAGGAGGGAGAGAGATAGACAAAGACAGAGAGAGACTGACAGACAGACTGACAGACAGACAGACAAACAGACAGAGATTGAAACAAAAGAGCAAAAAGTAACACAGAGTTTCACGGAGAGGAAAAGATTGGGGAAACAGGGGACAGGAGGAATAGACAAGGACAGAAACAGAGACAATCATAGAATATAGAGAGACAGAGACATGTCAAGATCATGAAAGAAAGAAGGGGGAGGGGTATGAAAATGTGAGATGGAAATAGGAAAAAAAAAAAGAAAAGATACAGAAATAGGCCATCATGAAAAATTAGAGATACAGGAACAAACACTGAGATACAGAACCACAGGAAGACAATAAGGCAGAGGAACTAGAAAGAGAAAGGACAATATGAAAAGAGAGAAAGAGACATTGAGACAGAGAGGAGGCGGGGAAAAAGGAAGGGAAATGGCAGAAGAGACAAAGACAAACAGACAGTCTGGAGAGCCAAGCTTGTTCTCCTGAACTTCTCCAAAAAACCTCATTCCACCAATAAAGGCTCTATTGAGTATAAGGCTATATTGCGATTTCAATAAAATTTTACAGAAGGAACGAGTCTAACGGTTATTGACAAAAATTCAATATATTCAAGAAAATTGCACTCATGTTATCTTGATTTATATAATCTTCAATAAGGCTTGCGGGAATCAAGATTGATGTAATACTCGTGGTTAATTTTTTTTTTTTTTACATGGAAGGACAACATGAATAGTAAGGAAAAGAAATATAAAAGGTGCAATAAGCTTCAGGACCAGTACAAAGGATGGCAGGAATGTCTAGGCACAATTATCTCATTAAAAGATGATATTTACATAATAACAATATTTCTAAGCTCCTACAGAGTAAAAATTATTTGAAATTATCACTTTTTGCCTCATACATTATGAGATTTTTTTGCTTTCATACAATAGGAGAAAGATGAAAATAATATCTCTTTTCATGAGGATATCTTGCATTTAAAATTTTCCTTTGCACGAAAGTAGTGGCTGTGAGGGAATTGTAGACTGGATATGAAACATGGCTCAAAGTTCATTGAGTTATTAACAGATTAATAGCTCTCTATTCTTTGACCAACTTATATGTGTGCTTACAAAATCTCACCTAATAGCCTCTGGCGTCTTTGCAAGGATGCCTTGGCCCATTCCGGTGCAGAGTCTTGTTGCTTAGGTTTCTCTAACTCTATGAAAGAAAGAAAAACACCAAAAAAGATAAAATCAGATAACATTAGACAAGAAAAAAATTGGCTGAGCATTATATAAAGATTGTTTTAGTTCAGAGTAATTTGATTGAAAGTGGAAAAAATGCTAACTAAAGTTAAGGTTCAAAATAATGGGATTAATTTAAATATGCAGCTGTATTATACTGGAGGATATTTGAAAGGATTCAATCCCTTAAGAGAGATTTAGAGACACCTCGATGGACCAAGACCATGTAGGTTGAACCTTGGTGTAAAGATACTGAGATTCTCTCGAAACAGATTTGGCATGCTTTTCCCTTTTGATCTGCTCTGGTAGATGCCCAGGAACAAGATTTGACTCTTGCTGAATTCCCTTAAGGCAGTGCATCTCTTGAGCATGTAAAATTCACCAAAGCCTCATCTTTAGCACAGACCTTTGGGGGGGACGTAGCTTTGTCGTCTTTGAGACATCTGCTGCCGCCACGTGACACCAGGACTGCTGTTTTCATTGTTGGGTGGCTCCACTACGCTTTTAGGCCGAGAAGAATCCTGCACAGATTTACAAATTGGATCATTAAGGCTACCTGCAGTGCAATGGTCTAGCTTGCGTCATTCAATCCATATTACTTGATTTATTGCTCAAAACATACTTCAGGTTTACAAACTTCTTGTCCCTTTATGAGAGATTGAGTTTAAGAGAATTTAAACTGTTTAGCAATTCATTGTAAGTTAATTTCTAATCTTTCACCTACACCAAACAAGCCTTTAACCTCTTCTTGACAGAGGTATTTTCAATAGTCATAACAGGGCTTATTTGGTTTGAAGAGTGGTATGATTTTTACATTTTCAACATTGCTAAATTAAAGTATCAAATTGGATTTTAAACTGTTTTGGATTCAGTGCCTCTTTTATGCAGTAAAAAAACAATGTACATTGTATGTCTAAGCATCATGGGGAACAGCAAAATCGGAGGATTCGAGGAACTGCAATGTACATCGGCTAGGCATCTTGTCACGAAAAAATCGGACATACTACTTACGTTATATGTCACGAGGTGGTTAATATGAGTGGCCTGATGATATTGCATGTTTTGAACTCACAAGTTTTGCAACCTATATTAGGTCAGATTCTCCATCCTATCATCTTAAAAAACTTGCAAGAGCAAAAAATTTTCAAGCATGTCAACTGAACATAGCACATCTGCACCTACACTCAGCAAAACATACAAATTTTCTGGTCACAACATCTTACCACTTTCCGGAGCCTCACTCCCCAAGGGGAGGATGATTTGTTGTCCTCTGGCACAGTTTCGCTCTTAGCTGAGACTGTCGTAGAAGATTTTGAAGTTGAGGAGATCTTACGCAGACTTCCCTGATCCTTGATGATTTTGTTAGCTTCGTCTGCAGCTTCCTTAGTCTTGTCAACCACATCAACCCGCTTGCCCCGGTTCAAACTGTTCTTGTTTGCCTCTGTCAACCAGCTCGGCTTGATTTCTGGTTTCTCTGGGCAAACGACATTGTTACAAGTTAGAAAATCAGATTTGATTTGCACAAACAACTATATCATGATTATTTAATGCCACACAACTATTTGGTTCATGAGCAGAAATGTGTCAATAAAAGAGACTTGTCAAAACAAGGTAAATCTGCACTGTCATCTGTAGCAGACCTAAATATGAAATGTATACATCTAGCAAGCAATTAAAATCTTTGTTGGAAATGCACTGCAATTTCCTGCAACTTGATTGTCATAATTCTGTCAAGATATTTCTACAAATTATAGCAAAATTTAATGCATCAATTCATGAGCAAATATAGACATAATTATTCCTAAAACTAATAAGCACTGCGCCAATTTCGAATAGAAAACAATGGTTTTATGCAGCTAAAATATTGATTAAACTTACGAATCAATTTGCCACATCAAGCAACACTTACACTGAAAGCATTCACATCAATATCAAAACAGAATTCATAAGAATCGCCTTTATATATGCTGTATGGCTTGAACAAAATTTTTTACCGACCAGAGTCAAGGAAAAAAAATACTTTTATGTTACAATTTTCATCAGTAAATTATAATTCAAGTGCAGTGAAGATAACATCTCTGGGAGATTCAGCATAAATGCAAGCTTCATCTAAATTAATTCTCTTATGTGTGTATATGAGTGTGAATATATACCTTGTATGTGTAAAAGATAGAGAGAGGAAAAAAAATGGATAACAACATCAACCACCATAGGCTAACTTTGCAACTTAACAAACATTTGAAAATTGTAAAGCAACCATTTTAAAAAAAATGTATAAAGTTTCTCTTTACTCTGAAATGAGTCTGTTGTTCATTTTGCTATGAAGCCAAATACTCTACAGTATAGAATTTTAAGTAATTTGAGTTCATCCTTGAAACTTTTGATTTGCCTCCGTGGATGGGTAGGAAAAGATTAAACTCACCACAACTCTTATGCCTGAATGGAGCAGAAGTTGCTATGGGTCACACTTTAGCCTTGATAAATCCTATTGACCTGCTTTCTCTTTTCTTTTTAATCATTATTATTATTATTTACCTTTTTTCACCTTCAGACAACAAAGAAAACTTTGTGGTATTCATCTACGGTGGGATAGGCTCTTTTATCAATTATACATTGATTTTGCCTAACAACCATATTTAATGCCATTGAAGCTGTGATGACTCACCTGGTTTCTTTCTCATTATCACCTCGTCTTTATCTGCTGATTCTGGGGATCCTCTTGGTAGGCCCCCACTGGAATTCAGGTCTGATATTTTCTTGGTAAAGTCACTTCCAGTGCTTGAGACAGAGTCTCCTCGGGATTTCTTTTCTGAGCTTACAGAACTTCCTCGCGACTTTGATTCGCTGTCTGAACTGCCCAGAGTCGAGCGGAACCCAATGGGGTTGTAGGCACTTCCTGTGATGCTGTCTCTGCGACCCATACTTCCTGCTGGGGATGCTGAAGGTTTGGAAGACGATGAAGTCTTGTCACTGGAGGTAGGTGGTTTAACAGATGACATACCACTGACACTAGATTTTCTCCCAATGGGCATTATTGATGTTGGTGAATCTTTTGCTGTTGCAGTTGACACTGTTGATATGTCTTGTTTGGACTTATTAGTTGTTGACCCACTTGAATCTGGTAAAGAGGTTACTGTGGTTGAAGAGAAAGATGAGGATGGTGTTGAGCCCTTTACAGTTTCTTTGGAATCTGAAGATCTGTCTGATATGTCCAAGAATGAGAAATCATCATCTTCAAAAATATCTGTTGAGCTGCTCTTGGAACTGACTATATTTTCATCTGTTTCTTTCAAAGGGGAAGTCACAGAGGTAGAAACAGTAGTCTTAGGTTCACTATAATCACTTTTTTGCTCATTTTCGCAATCTGATTTGTCAACAATTACAAAACTTTCCTCCATTGCTTTTTCATCTGAATGCTTTTCATTTGCTTTGCTTTCTGAAGTTTTCTCATTGCCATCTAAGGTATCATCTGCTGAGGTAGTTATGATGTTGGAAGACAAAGGGCCTTCTTTCAGTTTCTTGTCATCAGACACCTTGTTAAAAACCTTCCCAGGCCCAAAAGCTTTCAACTCTGGTTTTTCCTCAGACAGAGGAGTTTTATCTGGCTTGCTCTTAATTGTTGGTTTTTTCATCACAACTGGAGGTTTTTTTCTGACCTCTGGCTTCACATTACCTTGGCTAGTAGTTTGCTTATTCTGTTCAGTATTCCCAACTGGGTGCAGGATCCTTGAAGGAGATAAAGAAGATGAGACATTGGTTTCCTTGGCTGTTCTCAAAGACATGGAGGGTTTTGTGGTTATGACTGGTGATGGCTGGGAAGTTGTTGCAGGGGGCTCTGAATCTTTCTTTACTGGTGATGGAATATTACTTGGCTCAACTTTTTCCAAGACTTCAGACCTTTTAAGAACAGGTTTTTTGGACAGAATGTTTGCCAGTGGAGATTTATTCTCTACAGGATTATCATTTCGAGCAGATTGGTTGTTGATACTTCGAAGCGGTTTGCTAGGAAGAGTTGGTAACACGCGTGGCAGGGCTACAGGTTTTGTGCGAGGGGCAGGGGCCGGAGGGGAAGGTTTGCTTAAACTGCCTGCTGCACTCTCAATGGTTGGTTTGGATTGGGGTAAAGTTGAAGGTTTAGCTGTTGAGGCGGGAGTGGAGGTGGTGGACTTGTCAGTACTGCTTCTGTTTGATGCCAGCTTGTTCTCATTCTTATTGAAACGCTGAGGGTGTGAAAGATGAGAGAAAAAGAAATCCAAAATCAGTTGCTGACACCGTTATTACTAATAATTGAAGTCAATAAAAGGTAGTCAATTTTGTTTCTGATATTTCCTCTGGGGAAGATGTTATCCTTTTCCTCTACTTTTTATTCATCAAATGTCTCTCTTAACTAAACTAGACAGCATTGGTAGTACAAGAAGGCGTGGCAGGTAAATATTGCTTAAAAGTTATCATAGAAATAACTGCTTTTTTGGAAGATTGTTGCCTCTAATAGAAGGATCACAAGCTTTGCATTTTCAAAGATTCTTAACTTAACCATTATGAGGCAAGCTGATAAGAACAACTTTTGAAAAGAAATTTTCATAATGAAGAAAAATAATCTCTAAGGAAGCCATTGCCAGAATTAATGAGCATGTGCAGAACCCTCCATTTTATTTTTCTTTGAAAAAGTGGTGGCAATACTTCACTCAAAATGTTTACTCAAGCTCTAATCAGTACATTAGAAAGATGCACATTGCTTTTGCTTGACTATAACAAATTTGGCATGAAATCTATCACACAGTGCTAAAGTTTCAAGCTTTTTATGAACTGAATACGCACTAAAAATTCAAAACACGGCATTTTAGTCAAATCTTAAAAACTAGAAGGCTAAACTTTATAAAGTATGGAAAAATTGATGTGCTTCAATCTCAAAAAGTAGTTGAAGGTAATAGTACAAGCTAAGGCTGACCTTTGAACCCATCAGACCTTCAAGTAGACCAGGAATTTTCACGCCACCTGCAACTTTTTTAACGGGACGCGATGGACTCTCCTCTTGGTTGACCTCTGCCTCTCTCTTCTTGGCTGTCTGCTCTTGCATCTCATCTGTATCTTCTGCCAGGGAAGACTTTGGAAGCCGCGGTTCTGGCAAAAAGAGGTCAAAAGAACACAAACATAAAAAAATCTGCTATTCAAATGGATATAAGTTGTACAGTGAGTTTTGCAGAGCGCCTTTGGAATAAGGCATCTTGATAAGTACCTAGTGATATCAACGTGTGACTGTTTAAAGTTGTAACTGCTTAAAAAATTTTGGGGAAAATAAAAAATCAAAATTAAAATTTTCTTGGTAGCTATGAGAATACCAAAAACTTTACTTGAAAGTCATTTGCAGGAGAGCAATAAATCAGAACCAGAGCCTAACTAAATAACATGAGCAAAATACCGGTGGAGTCAATGAAGATGCTATCTTCACTGCTGGCTAGTTTGGAGGTATGTATGGCTGCACGCGTTGGTTTCTTGCGACGAGAGATTGAACCTTTTTTGCTCAAAGTGCGCTTGTGGTTGCTCATGTCAAAATTCAAGTGAGCAGTTCCTGGCAGCTGTATATGCAAAAAAGAGAAACAGGTGTCAATTTATAAAAGATATGTTTCAATATTTCTTTGGAAAATCTTTTCAATGAGGGGAAACAACTAAGGCCTTCATTCTGAAAATAAATTGTTAATGGGGGAGGGCTGCAAGAGAAGATTTTGTTCTAATTTGCTATGGAATTGCTTTTACTGGTCTTTATGGGACAAATTTTAAATAGGAGTTAAAAGCCATTTAAACAAGCGCTCCAATACTTTTAAGGACAAAAGAAACATCTTTTGGTATTAACAAATTTTTTTTAGTTGTTCAAATCAACTGCTAAAGCCCGATGATGAGTTTGAGATTGTTAATGCATGTGGATTACTTTCTCAAATATGGCTATCTTTCTGTTTCTTAAGTGCTGGTTGAAAACAAGTTGATGCATGTGGACAATTTCCCAAATATGCCTATGACAGCTTCATTGTCGAAAAGAAAAGTTAGAAAATACATAAAAATCTATAGAAGAAACAAGACTAGGAAAATAGTGATAACATACTCATAACTTGAAATCTTTGTCTCTGAAATGAAACATCATCTCCTATATCTTTTAACTGACTGATTATTTACAAGCCCACACAGCCATTCAGCAGCAAAAAGCATAACTCATATTCTTAAAAGGAAAGAGAAACAAATAATTTAAGAAGCCATACAAAAATATATCTATTCCTCTATTCTAAAATCAATTTCATAGATTTAATCCTATACAGTTATGTTTCTCAATTTTGTTCAGTTAACACTAAATAAAAAAACACTGAACCAACCTCCAGGATTGAGAAATCCATGTCAATTTCACTTGTGCTGCTATTTCTACTGTCAACCTGGAATGATTTCAAACAGAAAATGCTGAGATATTGATTAAAATTATGGGTTTAATTCATTTTTTTTTAAATAATGCAGACCACTGTGTTTTTATACTGAAGAACATCTCAAGACTTGATCATCCTGCGAGGCCCCAAAACTAGGGAAAAAGAGGGTTGTTGAAGTATTGAAGGCATGAAAAGAGGGCAACCGTAATTTCACATTGCACAAAATTGAACAAAACATCTACTTAGTATTTATTACAGAAAATGAATATCTTTCTCTTATTTCTCATATTTATAGATAGAAGTTACAAATATCAATTCAACTGCTCAAGGGCACCCTTCAATGTTACAGAAAACGAAAGAAATAAAACATATTAGTGTTCACATCCTTCTGAAATCTACTAAAGGTTTCGTGACAGAATATTTCAAATCAGTGTGCCTCTCTCTACACAATTCTGTAATGCATGATTTTAGTCTTTTTTCTCTGCACTTTGCATATAACTTTCAACTGTTACACTTTTCTCACCTGATCTGATATGTCACTACTAACACTCATTTTCATCTCCCTGGCTGTCTTTGTGCCATCATTCCCCTCATGTCCTTTCCCCTTCTCTTTGTCACCCTTTTCTAAACCAGGTGACCCTGCCATGTCAGAGCAGCTTTCACTGAAGTTATCCACATCCATGCTGGGTTCAGTCACTATAACACTGAGGGGTTTGGTCGGTTCCTTTTCAGACTTCTCAGATTGAAAGACATCCTTCTCCTTATAAGTAGTTTCTAAAGATTCTTCCATGCTTGCAATCTAACGAGGAAATATTGTATAAGTTTATTTATTGTCGTAAATTAATGATTATGAAATCAGAAAGTAGTAGAAATGCAATAATAAAAACAAGTAAATTATCAGAAATATCACAAAGAATACAAGAAAAAAGAATTCTATGAAAACTATTGCAATAGTGATGAATGCACCTGGTAATAAGCTGTTGTAGGCTTGACATTCATGTCATCCTCAAAACAAAAAAAAAGGTATTTAAGGATTTGACTCATAGTATAGTTTATAGAAAGAAAAAAATGTAGTAGCATGCTTGTTTTTCCAAGGTAGTGAAAACTTGCAAATGTTTGAATATTAAGACCATTTGGTAAAGCTGGGCAGCTTTTATCTTAGTGATGCTCCCCAAAAATCATCCAACACGAACTGTTACACGTTCTTCGTTCATGTCAACTGGGTTCTCAAAAAGATTTTACATTTGTCCAAACAATTTTTCCTTTCAGAGAATTACAAAGATACCAGAAAATAGACAGAAACAAAGATTGACAATTGAGCACTTGAGCTCTTTTAAAACAGGCATCATTTTTTCAAATCCACAATGCCTGACAAGAACTTGTTTGGCCAGCGCAAAAAATCATGATATTATCTGGTTATGGACGTGCAAGATATATGAATAAATCAATCGTCTTCGGAGATCTTACTAATCGCCTCTAGGATATCTAACCAATCCTATGTAAGAGATCTAATCTCTCTCTCTCTCTCTCTCTCTCTCTCTCTCTCTCTCTCTCTCTCTCTCTCTCTCTCTCTCTCTCTCTCTCTCTCTCTCTCCTCTCTCTCTCTCTCTCTCTCTCTCTCTCTCTCTCTCTCTCTCTCTCTCTCTCTCTCTCTCTCTCTCTCTCTCTCTCTCTCTCTCCCTCTCTCTCTCTCTCTCTCTCTCTCTCTCTCTCTCTCTCTCTCTCTCTCTCTCTCTATATATATATATATATATATATATATATATATATATATATATATATAAAATCCATTACCTCTTGAAGATCTGTAGTTTCCCTTGACCCCTGGAATTTCGGTTCTTTCTTTGGCTATCTAATCGATGCCCTATAGGATAAATATATATATATAATCCATTACCTCTAGAAGATCTGTAGTTTCCCTTGACCCCTGGAATTTCGGTTCTTTCTTTGGCTCCTTCACAGCATCTACGACGTCATCGCCTCCAAACAACCAATCAGAGCTGGAAACCACTTTGGTTGCAGAGTTGTCATTCTGAAAGCACACATAGCATAGAGGAGAAAATTAAAAGACTTGTTATTCCATACCGCTCTCCTGACATTCATGATTATTGTAGATTTGCTCAGACCCCACAGAAAAGGCAAACGCGGAAGTGACGGCTGATAGTTTTTGGGAGAGATGTAATAACAGGTTTACCTTTCCTTGATATGCTATCAACTTTCAACCGTCGTCTGGTGCAATCGGCTAAAAAAGAATTTAAGTGATCCATTTTTGCTGTTGTCAAAGTCATGACCACCTTTGTTAAAATCATGTACCCCCTATTTTGGAAATCACTGTCATAGAGATCGCTGTGTCCGCCCTGATCAATCTCACTGCCACCCAGATTGGTAGTTACTGCCATACCCGCTCCTAAAAATTATTCACAGACGAAAAGATAAAAAAAAAATTTATTCTCCGCTACAGAGGGCTGGTAGTTCAACACTAATAAATCCGCTCGGCGTATAATTTCATCGTTTTTCATGCTGTCTGTTTGACCCTAATAATATTAATGAAAACAACATGAACAACAACAACAACAACAACAACAACAACAACAACAACAACAACAACAACAACAACAGCAACAAAGATGATGATCATGATGACGAAGACGATGATGATGATAAGCATTTTGCGCTTTTGCGTCACTTTTCATTCTGATTTCTTTAATATTTTATTTACATTGATATGAGCTATTTCTTCATATTGGTTGGCATTCATTTATACGTTACTATTCACAACACAACAGAGCTTATGCCTGTGATTACGATCTCCGCGAATGTTTTGTGTGTACTTAAATAACTATTGCACAATCCTCTCTTATGCTTTTCTCCTCACTGATAGTGTTTGAATTTACCTACTCTATCTTCGGTCCATGTCAGGTACAATAGCTGTTGGCTTGCTTATGACAAGGGTAGGCCAAGGCCATCTCTATAATAGTTAACTATACAGAAGGCCTTGGGTAAGCTCAATACATTGGATTCGGCATTTGACAGAAGAACTCAGCTGTGAATAGTCAAACATACTCAGTCTTTCTCAGAGATTTGTGAGGAATAAAAGCGATAGGCCTACATTAAGAAAAAAAACAAAATATGGCCTCAGGTGTTGAAATCTGTGAAGCATGGCACTGCGCGATGTGCATGCAAAATGGTTTGTTCGACCCTTGTTTGCTAAGTCTTCTCAGAGGAATCCTGAATGGAATATGTGGTGTAAAGAGCTCTATGTTCCTTAGAGTCCAATAAGTCTGAGCATGCGCACGAACACAGAAACTGTTTAGCGTTACGTTAAATGGGCGCAACTGGCTAGTGTTACTAGAGAAAAGAATCGCATATTGTGAGTATAATGATGGTGAGCCGTGAGAAAAAGAGAAGAGTGTGTGTGTCTGGTAGGAAGGGGGGGGGGGGGGGAGCGGATGGACTGAGACTTGGGTGGGGGAGAAAAGAAAGAAGGAGCGGGAAATGGAAAGAACGATAAGTTTTCCTTTTTGCCTTGTTACAATAATTTATATTATTAAAAAAAAAAAAGCTTGGCAAGTGAACAAACTGACACAATCGTGTCTTCCAAATAAATCCAAAATAACAACCTCTACAAAAAGACATAACTATTTATTCTAAAACAAAAGAACTAAAGTCTTCTAAAGAGGTATATGAAAGAGGTCTGTAAATGACATACTAAGAACAATGTAGTCTGCGCCACTGATGAGAGAAAAGCACAGGTACGAGGGCTCAGTAAAAATCGCAATCACACGATGCATTCTGAAGGGAGATATAATATACAACAAAAATTTGATTTGTTTAAACGTGACGAATTGGTGTGATTATTTTATACACTTGCATTATTAAGAAAGAAAAAAAAAAGGGGGGGGGGGAGTTTCCCATGAAGTTTCATTGAGCTTGACTGGGGAAAAAAGGGGGTGAGTTTTCTTGTTGAGACCTCTTCTAAACTGCAAGATGAACGTCACACACAGGCAATAGTTTTTAGTCACCACATCCCACTTAGACAATGGTGTTAGAAAATGGCAATTTGAGCCTTTTTTTAGTCATTCACATCCCACTTAGACAATGGTGTTAGAAAACAGCAATTTGACCCTTTTTTTAGTCATTCACATCCCACTTAGACAATGGTGTTAGAAAACAGCAATTTGACCCTTTTTTTAGTCATCACATCCCACCTAGACAATGGTGTTAGAAAACAGCAATTTGACCTTTTTTTTAGTCATCACATCCCACCTAGACAATGATCTTAAAAAACAGCAGTTTGACCTTTTTTAGTCATCACATCCCACAATGGTGGTTGAAAACAGCAATTTGACTTTTTTCATGTTCCAATGTCCTTCTTCTCACCTTAGTGTGATCAGTTCCAAGATGGCGCACTTTCATAAATTAGGTAGAGCAGTAAATACAGAGACAGAAGCTCTGAGACCATCGGTAGTGGTGGACTTGGCTTGCAAAAGTCCTCATTCAATCAATCATTATGAATACGGCCGAAAACTGTTAGCATACTACACCATGTTAGACTAAGTGCCCAGTTGGGACGTGGGGGGGGAGGGGGGGAGAGAGAGACTTCGATGGCCGACATTACCTTCATCTTGATGTCTTTAATGTGCAAAATATTAATTTCTTAACCCCAATTTGACGATTAGAGCGATCATAAAACTCTTTGAATATTTCAAGCCCAATGTTCTGCTCAGCATGGGACGAACGTCCTTAGATTTTTCGGCGTTTCTTTCTACAAAAACTACATACTGACTTTGAAAGGCCGTTTTTGACTTCTTTCCCCTGCAACATCAACTTTGGCGTGAGAGAAATTATTTCATGAAAATTACAATTGAAATAAATTGAAGAGATTCTTCCTTTTGAACTTACGGTAAGTCGATCTTCAGATTCCGATCAAGAACTTTTCTGGTCGATACCGATAAAAAGGAAACGGCATCAGCTGAATTTATTTTTATTTTTTTTTTTTTTGCATTAAATTTCTATCGTTTGTTTCTGTTAAAACTTTCTGGCTTAGTTTTATTATTTCAATTCAGGAAAAGTAAGATAAAGAACACAGCAATCAATGACTAAAACAAACTAACGAAAAAAAATCTCAACCGATTCTTAAAAAAAAAAAAAAAAAAAAAACTGACACGTGATCAAGAGGCACCGCTATAGCCGGGTTGAGTCACTTTGCTGGGTCAGTGAGATCCAGGTCACAGTGCTGGTGTTGATGATGATCTCATTCTCACCCGACGCCTTGATACACTCTCACCTCCCCAGTCGGCACCCCCCTCGTATTAAGGTTAGAATTGATCGCTTGATCAAGCTTTTTGACAGAGAAAAACAGATATATATAGATACATACACACACATAGAGAGGGAGGGAGGGAGAGAGAGAAAGAGAGAGAGCTGAGTGAGGGGGAAGGAGAAGTGGAATCTGCCGCGCGCACAATCATTTGACAGAATGGGGAAAAAGAGAGACAAAGGCTGACAGAAAGAAATAAACGATAACCTCCAGTGAATGCATTAATATAAATGTAATCGATGCCCATGACAACTCACAATATATCGAAATACCAAAACTTGTCTTTGTAATTTAGGAATAATAGACTGCCATTGCCATTATCACAATCGCATACATGTAGTGCGTTACGTCCTGCGGCCATTGCATTTATCTAATTGATGAGACTATTTGGATTGAAATGGCCCTTTAACTGTTTTTTCTTCTATGTAGCATTAAAACATTCCTACATACAAACATTGAAAATTGTTTCCCCCGTTTGAGAAGTTTAAAAGTCCTGATGCGTTTGGGGATCCAAGATTAACATAATCGAACTGATTCGTTTGCATTCTAGTCTTCCTAGCTCTGAATTAGCAGAGAAAACCTCTCAAATGCAAAATAAAATTAACAAATAAAATTAACTAGAATTCAAAACATAGAGACCAAGAATTCTTACGATCCAGTTTATCTGTGGTTATAGCGATATTCTAGTCAATTTGAGTTCCAATTTGGAACTGGAAATTAGACATAACACCCATTATTTCTTTTGGCTTCATAGATTCAAATCTTGCATAAGAAAAATCTCCAGAGCCTAAAACTTAATCAATGGAAGAGAGTCGGCCACAGATTCACCCATTTGAGATAATGCAAGTGTCATGTCGAATTCTAATCTCCGAAGACACTAGCACCTCAGTGGAATGCGTTCTGATGTGGGGTCTCAGGGATTAAGGAGGGAGGCGGGTTCGGAATGTCGGAGCCAGGTTCGTAACTGAAAATATGTAAAATATGAAGGCAATCAAAGGCATTGTAGAGAATTGGTCAAAGCTTATAGAAAGATATGGTATAAAGTGTCCTTATGGCTTTGAAAAGAGTGTTGCTCTATTGAAATATTTTCAAATAGTTGGCACATATGCACAATGTACAAACACGCACTAAGTTATACATCACGCAAAATTAAAAAAAAATGATTAGGTAGTAAGAGCAAGGAGATATTACTGTGAGCATAATAATTATACACTCGCGGTATACTGGAATATATCTCGGCGAAACGAAGAATGGTTAAAAAAAAAAAAAAAATCGGGAGAATTAGGGAGAAGGAAAGGCAGACAGCGAGCTGAACAAGTGAGCGGGTCGAAAAACAGAGAACCGGAAGAGAAAAGCTGTTGTGGAGGTCATGCAACAACACAGAAGATAAGAGGCGTAAGTGAAAAAAGACGGTCATTAGTTTGCATACCTAAAGAATAACATTAGAAAGTCAAGAAATCGCAGACATTGAAACAAGCATTAGGAGAGAGAAGAGGAGAAATACAGAGAGAGAGAGAGAGAGAGAGAGAGAGAGAGAGAGAGAGAGAGAGAGAGAGAGAGAGAGAGAGAGAGAGAGAGAGGGAGAGAGAGAGAGAGAGAGAGAGAGAGAGAGAGAGAGAGAGAGAGAGAGAGAGAGAGGGAGAGAGAGAGAGAGAGAGAGAGAGAGAGAGAGAGAGAAAGACAGAGAGAGGGAGTAAGAGAGAGAGAGAGAGAGAGAGAGAGAGAGATAGAGAGAGAGGGAGAGAGAGAGAGAGGGAGAGAGTGAGAGAGAGAGATAGAGAGAGAGAGGGAGAGGGAGAGAGAGAGAGATAGAGAGAGAGGGAGAGATAGAGAGAGAGAGAGAGAGAGAGAGAGAGAGAGAGAGAGAGAGAGAGAGAGAGTGTTTCCCTGCGTCAGTGTGAGGAAGAGAATGGTAGTGAGAGAGAGAATGGTAGTGAGGAAGAGAATGGTAGTGAGGAAGAGAATGGTAGTGAGGGAGAGAGGGAGAGAGAGAGAGAGTGTTTCCCTGCGTCAGTGTGAGGAAGAGAATGGTAGTGAGGGAGAGAATGGTAGTGAGGGAGAGAATGGTAGTGAGGGAGAGAATGGTAGTGAGGGAGAGAATGGTAGTGAGGGAGAGAATGGTAGTGAGGAAGAGAATGGTAGTGAGGGAGAGAATGGTAGTGAGGGAGAGAATGGTAGTGAGGGAGAGAATGGTAGTGAGGGAGAGAATGGTAGTGAGGGAGAGAATGGTAGTGAGGGAGAGAATGGTAGTGAGGGAGAGAATGGTAGTGAGGAAGAGAATGGTAGTGAGAGAGAGAATGGTAGTGAGAGAGAGATTGGTAGTGAGGGAGAGAATGGTAGTGAGAGAGAGAATGGTAGTGAGGAAGAGAATGGTAGTGAGAGAGAGATTGGTAGTGAGGGAGAGAATGGTAGTGAGAGAGAGAATGGTAGTGAGGGAGAGAATGGTAGTGAGGGAGAGATTGGTAGTGAGAGAGAGAGAGAGAGAGAGGGAGAGAATGGTAGTGAGGGAGAGAATGGTAGTGAGAGAGAGAATGGTAGTGAGAGAGAGAATGGTAGTGAGGGAGAGAATGGTAGTGAGGGAGAGAATGGTAGTGAGGGAGAGAATGGTAGTGAGGGAGAGAATGGTAGTGAGGGAGAGAATGGTAGTGAGGGAGAGAATGGTAGTGAGGGAGAGAATGGTAGTGAGGGAGAGAATGGTAGTGAGGGAGAGAATGGTAGTGAGGGAGAGAATGGTAGTGAGGGAGAGAATGGTAGTGAGGGAGAGAATGGTAGTGAGGAAGAGAATGGTAGTGAGGGAGAGAATGGTAGTGAGGGAGAGAATGGTAGTGAGGGAGAGAATGGTAGTGAGGGAGAGAATGGTAGTGAGGGAGAGAATGGTAGTGAGGGAGAGATTTCGATGTATAAGCTGTGATAGGAGAGAGAGGGATTTCTTTATCCTCTCCGTCCCGTATCTTCCTTTCCCTGAGTTCGTCTGTTTTCTGACTGGCAGATTTGATATAACGTACAATGGAATTATTCGTAAAACACTCAACAGTATTAAAGTTTTGTTAAGCTATGCTTAGCCTTTTTTCATTTCCTTTTTTTTTCTTTTTTTTTTTTTTTGTATTCGGCTGCTCCTTTTGTGTTTCTTTGTTGAATGTGATTTATTATGTCTGCTCCTTGAAAGTGTATGAAAACTAACGCAATAAAAAACCTTCGAAAAAAATAGAGTAGATGAAAGTGATTGAGAAAAAAGAAAAGGAAGAGAAGAGAGGAGGAAGAAGCAGAAGAATTAGAACGGAAAACTATATAACTAGGTTTGAACGTGAATACATTTACCTCACCAAAGGTAGGAGACATGTTTTGAAGAGGCGCGGCCTGATTGAGGGTGCCACACTCTATCATAACTTGAAAGTTCAAAACCAAAAAGAGGTGCTAGCTTCATTTGTCAACACCTGCGTATATCGAGAGACACCAGATTTTAAACTTAGAGGTATGACTTCCCGAATCACGCTGCTGAGTACCAAACTTACTCTCTTCAAAACTTTTAATCGGATCAAAAGCTTCGTCTTTTGAGTTTTGCCCGATACGGATTTAGGAGTGTTAGTGATAAGAACCGATGTAAGTGTAGGAGAGAACAAGGCTAGGCAATGGCCTCACGAAGTGGCAGTCTAACTGTCAGTGACACCTGACAGGGTAGATTCTCCCCTATCTAGTGACACACATGTGACGGGACAGCCGATTCGGAAGCTGCTGGTTTGTCAGCCATGGTAAAGGTAAACACTAAAGGGTGAATCAAAGAATGCAGGGCTGTGTTTGTGGAGGGGAAAAGGACCCGGGCGCCCCGCTGCCGCTCTTTGAAGAACGAAAAAAATAAGAGAGAGAGAGAGAGAGAGAGAGAGAGAGAGAGAGAGAGAGAGAGAGAGAGAGAGAGAGAGGAGAGAGAGGAGGTGGGGATGGAAGATCGTCGGGTTGAGAAAGTAAAAGCAAGAGGAGCGAAGAGTCTGTAGCCAGTCTGATATCGTCTGTGTAGCATCAATCTTCTTCTTATTTTTAATGGAACTACTAAAAAGTGCTGGCGACGACCTCAAACAGAAAAGCAGTAACAGCCGTAGCAACTTTCTAATAATAAAAAAAAAAAACCAACAACAGCAGCATCGTCCTGTTCACCAACAACATCTACACCCTTGTTACCATCCTTTTATAAGATGCGAGATAATTTGCTTAACAATGGAATCAGCGAAACTTTTTTTTTTGCCACACAGAAAAAGAATATGAAACTCATTTCATAAAATGTGTCTGTTATGATTATTCACGAAGCGCACTTGGCCTAACCTCTTAGTGCGGGAGTATTCGAGTAGTGAGTGTCAAGACAGGCTCAACTAACACGCAGGGCTGTGCTGGACAGACCATAAACAGGGCACAATCGTGGTCAATAACCAACCGATACATCAAAGCCTGTCAAGACAACAAACCAGACTTTCGGATATCTTTAGAGTGCTCTGTCGATACTACAAGCAGGCATCACAATATGTGGATGACTGGATATTAGCATTCAAGTTTTGTTGCCTAAATAATGAAAAGGGTTACACGGCTGGGTCGCGTGCATCTTTTTATTGAAAAGAGGGAAATATCTGGTATTGTTGGTAATGAGCACAGCAATGAAGCGGAGAGGAGACTCGGGATACAATGTGTTATGTGAGAGCGTATTGGAGAAGAGGAGGGGCGAAGGAAGAGAGAGAGAGAGAGAGAGAGAGAGAGAGAGAGAGAGAGAGAGAGAGAGAAGGGTGGGATCACTGAAACTAACAAGCTCATGAATCGCCGATCCTGATGGGTTGAATCTATAGGACTAAAAATGGATCGAATATCTCAAGGGAATAACTTCGTGCTATCTATGTTGGTAATTCAAATGATGCAGACTAAAGCAGACTCTAGAGGCATGACAAGAGAAGATTCTATCGTGCTGGGTATCGAGTGGCTAGCCTCAAATTTTAAAGGAATGTGTGTAAAACCGGACACTAAGCACGCCACGTACTGCCAGGTTCTCACTGGGTATAGCATAATTCTAGCAGGCCGGGCCGACCAGGTTTGACCAAACAGTAATCTGACGTGTATCCCTGAGCTGTGGGTCACAATCACCCGATCCTGGATCTCTTTCGACTCGAGTCATGTCAAGAAAAGAGGGCTCGTCTGAAGAAAAACACCAATATTGGGACAAGACCTGGATACATGTACATGTGTGTATTTGTAGAGGGGCTGGGGGTATTCATCTAGGACTAGGAAGAGTGTCCACCCTCTATGTGCCTCGGGGAATCTCACAGGGAGTCATTTTGATCTAGGCAGATTGCTGAAGGTGTCACATTATTTAGCGTATTGGTAATGAAGCTAGCTAACCCTGGTTTGGCTTCTTCTCAGGTTGGGCAAGATAATTTAAGAAACAATGTCTACCTCCATGTCTGCGAGAGATTTTAGAGTGGCATTGTATTCGTCGTGGACTTTAAGTAACGACAGAGACAGGCGTATACGAGACGACAGTTCTTCGGTTCAGTTAAGCTGAGCTAGCGGTTTGGATTCCGATACTAGCGGAAACACATTTCATGGGTCTTTAGGGAAATGGGAAGGGTCTATCAACAAAGTTTCTTAACAGAGCAGAATATGTTTGGAGCCCCTATAGTGTCCCTGGGCGATCAAGTTCATCTTCATGAAATAGAAATGACGGAGAGCAATACATACCGAAAATGGTTTTGGGTTGATTTTGTGCAGAGATTTGTTAACCATAACAAAAGTGACTGGTCTTATGCATACATATATGTAAGAAGAAGATCCAAAGAAATAGAATTAAAGAAAGGTCCCTTTCTTATGCTCTCTCACGGGTTTCAAAAGATCCCAAAATATATTTTAAAAATACCTCAAAACACTTCACGCGTCGACGGCGCTGCTATAAACTATCTGCTGCAATTTTGTAGGCGTAGAACTTCTCGAGCAACGCAACATGTAGCGCCCCAAGCGCTAGGTCCATCTCACACAACTGGCGAACTTTGAACCCGTAAACCACAGTCCCTAATGAGCTCGGAGGACGACTTTTATCGTTCCTCTCGATAAACAACATTTCATAGGCTAATCTCCGTATAAAGTCGGGAAGAACAAAGAAATAAGACACCATTGCTCATTAGTATGTATAGCACTGTACAATTAAATCGTATTGGGATTCAGATTGAATCATGAATTTGAACTCTGAGGCATGAGCTCCGCCCAGTAAACAAACTCTCTCTCTCTCTCTCTCTCTCTCTCTCTCTCTCTCTCTCTCTCTCTCTCTCTCTCTCTCTCTCTCTCTCTCTCTCTCTCTCTCTCTCTCTCTCTCTCTCTCTCTCTCTCTCTCTCTCTCTCTCTCTCTCTCTCTCTCTCTCTCTCTCTCTCTCTCTCTCTCTCTCTCTCTCTCTCTCTCTCTCTCTCTCTCTCTCTCTCTCTCTCTCTCTCTCTCTCTCTCTCTCTCTCTCTCTCTCTCTCTCTCTCTCTCTCTCTCTCTCTCTCTCTCTCTCTCTCTCTCTCTCTCTCTCTCTCTCTCTCTCTCTCTCTCTCTCTCTCTCTCTCTCTCTCTCTCTCTCTCTCTCTCTCTCTCTCTCTCTCTCTCTCTCTCTCTCTCTCTCTCTCTCTCTCTCTCTCTCTCTCTCTCTCTCTCTCTCTCTCTCTCTCTCTCTCTCTCTCTCTCTCTCTCTCTCTCTCTCTCTCTCTCTCTCTCTCTCTCTCTCTCTCTCTCTCTCTCTCTCTCTCTCTCTCTCTCTCTCTCTCTCTCTCTCTCTCTCTCTCTCTCTCTCTCTCTCTCTCTCTCTCTCTCTCTCTCTCTCTCTCTCTCTCTCTCTCTCTCTCTCTCTCTCTCTCTCTCTCTCTCTCTCTCTCTCTCTCTCTCTCTCTCTCTCTCTCTCTCTCTCTCTCTCTCTCTCTCTCTCTCTCTCTCTCTCTCTCTCTCTCTCTCTCTCTCTCTCTCTCTCTCTCTCTCTCTCTCTCTCTCTCTCTCTCTCTCTCTATCTCTCTCTCTCTCTCTCTCTCTCTCTCTCTCTCTCTCTCTCTCTCTCTCTCTCTCTCTCTCTCTCTCTCTCTCTCTCTCTCTCTCTCTCTCTCTCTCTCTCTTTACCTCTGTCTCATGCACACTCATTTCCTCCATGAGCTTTGATGACTGTTTTGAAAAAAATAATAATGAAGTTCCGTTTGAAGACACTTCGTTCGATCAGATTTCTTTCCATTATCATTTCTGACATCAAATTTTTATTAGTGTGTTTGATAAAAGTCATGTCTCCCGTTTTTCGTAGCTCAACGCCAGAAACATAGTGGAGAATCTACAGAAAAGAAAACCAATTGTTAATTTTATTTAAAAGGTATTCTGTTACAGTTATAGGTCTTGAACATATTTTCTCTTCAACATCGGTCATAATTTCCCAACATTCTCCAAGTGAAATGGGGAGTCATAAATGTACGTACGCTATATACGGTCATGGTGTGTGTGTGTGTATATATATATATATTACCATCAGGCATGAGAGAGAGAGAGAGAGAGAGAGAGAGAGAGAGAGAGAGAGATGATTGACATAAGTGTCGCACAACGGAACAGGGCATCCAACAAAATGTACATTTTCTTTGTAACCAGGAATTGACCTACTCAGCGACACCCCCCCCCCCCCCCCCCCCCCCGGTCAGTCACAGTTTACAAAAAAAAAAAAAAAGATTCTTTTTGAGTTGTCTCGTGAGATCCCTTGAAGTCCAGATGATCGCAAATCCACTAAGATAATGCTTTAGGCCATGCGGAGCCCCCCAAGAGGCGACTATGACAGCGGCAGCAATGCGTCTGACCATGATCAAGACTATATATATTTGTTAGATATTTTCACAGCCAAGGGATGACATCACGTACCATCATGGAATGATGATTTTGGTTACGGTCAAGTAGGAGTTAAACATAGAGGGACTTCATTATTCCATTCATTATAAGTAACACTAGAACAGGCAGTGCTTTACGGACTATCATGACCCGCCAAATGTGTTACAACCTGAGCTGATATTTACGCGCAGCAAGTAACACTGCTAACTTTAAGGCGAATGCATTGATTTTAATTTTTCTGTTGACATTTAAAGGCTTGAAGGCTGATAAATTTAGCCAAATATGAGAACATGATTATATACATGTACGTGCGTTTTGGGGATGAATGACATTGTTATTTTTCCCGTACTAAAGTGAACAATCGTCCTCTCACTATTTCATCTCTCGCACCCCGTTTCTTTGGTGCAAAAATCGAAGAAGTTTTCGACACATTGATTAAAAACATAATACTCTGATTATCTAGTTTAAAATATATTACCCAGTTATTTGTAACCATAGGTCAAATATTGTTAAAACACGCTGTGTCTTTCTTTCCATAGGTTTCATTTTAGTATATAAAGTACTGTAATTAAAATGGATTATCGCTATCCTTCTGTGAACTTCACCACAGGATTTAACAAACTATAATTATCTTGTTAATAAATCCTAGGAAAAAAAATTATGTTTGAACGTTTGAAAAGAATTGAAAGTACACCCTTGGCCAATTCTAGAAAACCAGAGACAGATACATTACTATTGATCACTCAAAGTTCTGCTTCACTCCCACGTATCGGAGAGAGTTGTTTCTGATATAGCGAATCCATACAGCGCTCTGTACATCGACCAGCCTAGCACCCGGATTTCGAACAGGAGGGAAAATGGCCTGTGTATATATCTGTGGTCAAATTAATATTCTACCAAAGACCACTTCACGCCCTAATTTACGGATGCTGAGAGGAAAATAAGGCCGGACTCTCTACATCTACCTTATTTTTGCGTACTTAAAATGGGCAGAGATCACATTTTCACAATTTGACGCCATTATATTATACACTCTCTCAGTGATGATGATATTTGTGAGCCACTTGGCAATCTCACACGCCAGCGTCACGAGCCCGACCATGCCTTGCAGATTTTTTTTTAATTTGAAAAGGTAAGTATAACGGGAAAAAGCATGGGGGGGAGGGAATGTACTAAAATAATATGGAAAAGTTGGTGCCGGTATGAAGAATGTTCAGTTGACGCTACTAACGTGAATCAGTAATCATTTTCGTTTGCGAGCCTTTGGCTAATGTGAGTGGTCTAGATTTGCATTACCTCTTTATAAAAAACATGAAATAACTTGCGAAAATCGAGACAACTTGGAGAGTATCTGGATGAATAAGACTGGCACATGTTCATGCAATCCCAAGACACAGTATTCACACTTTGAATAACTCTTCTCCACCAAGGACAATTTTTATTATCTTTCTTCTCAGTCCCCTGTGATTGAATTCCACTTTAGATTCAGATGCAACAAATTAATAATATCTAAAAAAAAATAAAAACATAAAGGGCCCTTCAAATCCCAGACTTCAAAAGAGCGAAATCATAGATAATTAAATCAACATTATGACTGAGGCTCACAATGTGTCTCAGGTATCAGATAAGTGGCCGCAACTTAGCCAACATGGACTTGAATTTTGCATAATTTCAGCAACAACCTCGAACCGCTTCGAGTGTCAGAAGATCAAGTCTTAGTCGTACAAAATGTGCACACGTAGATACACCAGCTGATTATATTTTACAAACGCAATTTTTATGGTTCTCTTAATGCCTACCCATAGTCACTGAACCGGCATTACTGAATAAAAGCCGGGCCTGAAAATTGAATAAATGGTTCAACAAAAAAAAATTGTATTTATCTTTTTCAGGTTAAAGGTCACAAAAGGTCGACGAAAGCTGAAAAAGACATTATCCAATTACCTATTTGAACGTTCAGTCAGTTATGAGCTTCGTTTTATTAGTGCAATATTTCTTCTCCCGTGAGAAAACAAAATAATATTGCTCTGTTGGTTTGTTTTTCGTTATTTTTTTGGGGGGGGTTCAATTTTTTAAAACCGATAATAACCAAAATTATGAGCGACTAGGCCTAGTGGAGGTTGGGAGTTCGGAATCCACCATAGAGATTACATTACAAGCTAGACCGCTTAGGAGTAGTTAAGTATTTAATTACCCTACCCTACACCCAGTGGAAAGGTTAGAGGAGAGTGGGGCTAAATGAATGAACTTGCTATTGAAATTATACACGTTTACAAGTTTTCATTACCGTGATTGCAACTTACAACTGCGCAATAAACAAAATACTGTTGCAAGTAAGGTAATTGTAAATTGTATAACATATACTAAATCTCTCCCAGCCTTAAACAGAGAGGGTGCTGGTAAAATGTCCTCTAACATTTTCTAATCAAAGCCGATACAAGAGACCCATGCATGTCAGTGTGATAAATACATGGAATAAATCATTCCTACCTGTACTGACCAGCTAAATCTAATGAGACATTTTTGTACAATTGGTTAAGCTTTGCCCAAGACCAGTCTACGAGAAATTTGTTAAGAAGGGTCAGTGAAAAAAGGAGAGGATTGGTAAACATACCTTAAACAGAACAACGCAGATAAATAAAAGTCATTTAATTTAAGTGTGGGACATAGAAAATGACATGGAGACTGAGCAGGGGAAGTAAGCGGGTGTTTGTTCGAAACAGCTTTTGATTTTATTAGGAACATGCATGTTCGTAAAAAGAGATACGTCACATGCCTGCAGTTACGAGAAAGCGCTATGTTTGGAGTAGGTCTGTGATCACAGCTCTCCAATCACAAGTCGATATAGCTTGACGTAAAAATAACAAAATTGTAGACAGGTTCCAACTGGAAAGAGAGGAAGGGGAACCCCGAACTATCTAAATAATGAAATAATTGCTTCAGGACAAAAATAAACACTTCATTGAATAGCTAGGCTACACATAGCGATACAGATCAATGAGTGGGGGCCTGGCTTGAAGAACAGGTTTGAAAGGCAATATTTAGTTTGGATTTGTATGGCAGGTCTATAGGACCTACATTTCTAGGGTAAAAATGTTCGATAAGTTAGAGTCTTAAACCAAAGTTGAAAGTTCCAATCCGGTTCTTTCAAAATCATATAAATACACAATAGATGTCATAGGAATGAAAATAGTGGGAAATTATATTAAAAAAAAAAGAAAGTAAGAAAGAAAGAAAATAAATAGGCCCTAAACATTTAAATCGAGAAAACTTAGAAGGTTTAGACACTTACCTTTCTATACTATGACGGCAAATCGATTGGTAAATCCAGTGAGCAGATTATAGCAATGCTTCCAATTCAGAAAATAAGAAAAATGAACTGGAAATATATTATATAATACAAACACAGGTTTTTGGCAATACCCGTGAGTGAACCTACAGACCTGACACCCTGGCATATAAGGCTAAAACATTGTTAGAAATATTTATATCTAGAATCTACACAGTCTTGTCATGTATGCAGTATATATCTAGTTCACTGTGTATTCCGTGTGAAGAGTTTTAATTTCTAACCTTACATAATTTACTGGCCTCCCGCTTCAGTGAGCCATAGATTTCTAGAAAGTAACTAGAATCTAGATATCTAGATCTTGCCAAAGACTACAGTGAAGACTGAAATAAACAAGTCCCTGTCGCTAGCGCTTTCTTAATTTTCTCAACGCGCTGCAATTCCACGGTTTTGGAACACAATGATGCTGTACACTGGTAGATAGAAGGCTAGAATCTAGATCAGTCTAGTCTAGACGTTTCTGCTCTGTGAAGTTCGAGACTAGAGAGACCGACCTGTCTCGTTCACACCAGACCGAGCCGTGGAGTCGGGATCAGTCAGGGATCCGCTCTCTCAAGCGTTGCACACAGACTCAAAGGGGGGAAATTTTAGTAATTATCTACACAAGCATTATACTACGAGGAGAGAAAAAGAAAAGGGGGGTGGGGCGCTTTTGTCAAGCCTTCGATGGTGACAAGACAAGAACGTAATGGTCTTTGAGCGGAGAGAGAGAGAGAGAGAGAGAGAGAGAGAGAGAGAGAGAGAGACAGAGACAGAGACAGAGAGAGAGAGAGAGACAGAGAGAGAGACAGAGACAGACAGACAGACAGACAGACAGAGAGAAAGAGAGAGAGACAGAGAGAGAAAGAGAGAGACAGACAGACAGACAGACAGACAGAGACAGGCTGAGAGAGAGAGAGAGAGAGAGAGAGAGAGAGAGAGAGAGAGAGAGAAAGAGGGGGGAGGGCGGGACAGACAAGCAGATAGACAGACAGAATGACATAGAGGTAGCAGAAAGAGGAGAGGTGGAGGGGGTAGGTATTTTTAGCTGCTCACCAAGAGCCTTTTTTTTTTCTCTTTGCATATGGACGTTGGTTATGATTATGTTTGCTTTCAGCAAAGCAATTCATAATTATGCATGCCCAGATCTGTTTGCTAGGCAGGACTATTTTCTACTACTTTCCATGTATTCATATTTGCTATATGACCTTGGATTATAATAAATATAAAAAAAACAGTACTCGAGAAAACTTTTTTATCTCTCCACTTACAGACTTTTTTAACAAATGCCTGGAAATCAATGTAAAGATTCCTAAGGAGTCTTATACGGGGATGGAGTATTCCTTTTTTTTTTTTTTCGAAATATCTCAATTGGTTTTTTATTTATTTATTTTTGTGCAGTGTGACGCTGGCTAATATTTCAGCCTAATCTGCAAAATCTTACCCTTCTCTCGGTGGTGTGAGCATGATGTGAGCAAAGATGGGAAACTTTCCACGCGGTTAGATTTACTCTCTTCCTGTGTGTCTGGTGCACAATGTTTTTATAGCTTTCCTTCTATGCAACTCTCTTCAGCCCATCTTTCACTTTTATCACATTTTTGTCGATGTCCTTCTTTTTTTTTCTTGTTGTGTGTGTGTGTGTGTATCTCTCGCTCTCTCTCTCTCTCTCTCTCTCTCTCTCTCTCTCTCTCTCTCTCTCTCTCTCTCTCTCTCTCTCTCTCTCTCTCTCTCTCCCTCGTCCTCTCTCTCCATCTCCCTATCTTCCCTCTCTTTCTCTCCTCCTCCCTCTCCCCCTCTTTCTCTCTCCCTCTTCTCATATTCCTCTCTCTCCCTCGTACTCTCTCTCTTTCTCTATTTGCCTATCAATCTCTCCCTCCCATTGTGATGAGACCATGTTAAGCTGGAAGTCTGGACTATTCTTCAGGTCATCATCTAGTCTACGAGTCTAGACCACGCCCCGTTTTCAGTAGAGTTGAATGCTTCACCTATTTTTTCTTGTGCAGTTACTGTAGCATCACAGGGTCAGATCACAGATATTGTGTGCAAATCTCTCCTCTCTTCCACATTTTTTTTCTATGTATCCCTCTTTCTTCCAACAAAATCTTTGACCTCGCTCTCGTTCTCTCTGCATTTGTTAACTTTGTGCGCCTGCCTGCCTGCGCCTCTGTCAGTTTCTCTCTATTTCTTGGCAATTTTCGCGGGTTTTTGTACGATAAAAATACAAAAAGCTCGGCTCAAACTAAACTTATATGATAATGAAGTAACTCTGGGTCTCAGCATGAGGAAAGTTGACAGAGAGCGACTGAGACGAACTAAAGCGGTTTAAGTAATCTGGATCCCTTCGAGAACTTTCATTTTGATTTGTTTACATTTGCTTGTGTCAGAGAAATCGACATTTTGGGTTTCGACCCCGTAAAGAATTGTCCTGGAGGAATATGGCAGAAGACCTGTCCCCACAGCCACCTGTGGTATCATTTTTGAACATTGCTGCGAAGCACAAGATGGTGTGGTGCAGTGGTGAACACGATGAGAATAATCATTAGTTATGATGACTTTATTTCTCACGATGATGATAAACGAGATGAACATGGTTTTAACTAAGCCGCTGAATAAACACGATGGTGCTGGTGATGAGAATCAAAGAAAGAGGAGGGTAAATTTTTTTTTCTGGGTCCTATTCTTTTTCCTCATGAAGAATTACAGTGCACCAGTTCAAGGACTTTTTTGTTTATCAAATTTCATTAAATTTGCTACCGTTAACCTTCAAACCAAAACTTCAGGAATTTCTCTGACTTTGATGGCCCTGTGATAGAGTGTTCGACTCAGATTCCAAGACGACTTCTCTAGAGGGTTTGAAACACGACACCTGGCTGAAGTGTGGATTAAGTGTACCAGTTCAAGAACTTTTTTGTTTATCAAATTTCATTAAATTTGCTACCGTTAACCTTCAAACCAAAACTTCAGGAATTTCTCTGACTTTGATGGCCCTGTGATAGAGTGTTCGACTCAGATTCCAAGACGACTTCTCTAGAGTTTGAACACGACACCTGGCTGAAGTGTGGATTAAGTGTACCAGTTCAAGAACTTTTTTGTTTATCAAATTTCATTAAATTTGCTACCGTTAACCTTCAAACCAAAACTTCAGGAATTTCTCTGACTTTGATGGCCCTGTGATAGAGTGTTCGACTCAGATTCCAAGACGAGGGTTTGAAACACGACACCCGGCTGAAGTGTGGATTAAGCGTTTCCCCTATAAGTGGTACCTCGCTTGATGTCTCCTTGTTCGATATTGTATAAAATGTGTGAGGGCATCGTAATGGGGAAAACTTGTTTCCAATAATATATTTCAACACAAAACTCGAGCAGCGCTGAAAGTGCTATGGCTATGGCTGTTTTGTTTTTCTCCTCAGCAATGACTTGTTAATTATACTTGTAGTAAGCAAATGTATTTAGCAGACCGGGGCGGCAGCTTGCAGACACAGAGCGCGCCACACAAGTTAATCAATTGGTTTCAAGGCCGTTCCTTTTTTTTTTTTTTTTCAGAATACTTGTATAGTATATAAATAATGGCACAGCCCGTTCGCTGTGATATAGGGCTACTCAGTCGCCTTTGGACCAGGAGCTCGAGGTTTAAATCCTCGCTATTCCTGGCTCGAGATGAAGTTCTTTGGGAAAGAGCTTTTACAGTCTTGTTCAACCCACACGGTTATAAAATGAGTGTCCCACTCTTTAACTGTTATAGTTGTAGCCATGAGTTGTATGCTCCTTTGACAGTTGAAAACAAAATTGGACTTGGTAATGATCTGTCTAATCACATCACTTTTATCATTTTGTTTCTGTGTGCGAATTTGACACCTTGCATTGCAACCTTTGAATTTGGCAGTCTTGTTGAATGAGACTAAGAGGTTTAATGTCTCCCTTTTATGTAAGTCAGTGAGAAAAATATCTGTGCGCCGTCATGATCTCCCCCAACCGTTCATCTTTAACCAAATCGTGAATCTTTGAGTTCTCACCCAAAAGGCTAATCTGGATGCGTGTGCACACGATGTGCATGTATTGGGGGGACAGAGGGACCAAGTAGGATCCATACGTTTCCTCTCACGGCAAGACTAAATAATGTATGTTACCAAACTCTTGAGGTGCTTGACAATCTTAAACACTGAGTAACCAGTACTTAGATAACTTAATCAGATATCGATTGAATAGTTATCTGCACCCTGGTACTGTATTGAAAACGGGCTGTAGAATCATTATAATAGAGGCACTATAGAGCTGATCCGTGTGTCCAGCAGAACAGCAGTTACCAAGCCTAGATAAGAACGCAATGTCGGCTGAAATCATAATAAGCAGTTTAACTATCAATATTATCGATATACTGAAATAAACGACATGAAAAAAAAAATATTTACAGATGCTAAACAGGTGCACTTTTGCTGTATTTAAACTGTGTGGGTGTGAAAAAAAAATAATAAAAGTGCTACAAACTAAAGAGCAACTGCCATAAGTGTTAAGAAAATCCAAGAAAATTACACTGCCACATACTACAATAGGCAGGTCTGGTCTGTAACCGCTGAGGTCAAGAATGGCAAAGATAAGTGAAGAGGTTGAAGTGGTTGTTACGACACGACAGCCAGGTTCAGACGGTCGTGAGGCAGACCAAAGTCTATTATAAGGCGTACTTGACGCCTGGACACCAGTGGGCTGTTCCGAACACTCGCATTATGTTAAAAATAGATCAGATGTTGAGAAGAAAAGGAAGCAGTTTATTCAAGTTACAGTTTTGACGAAAGTGATAGGGTGAAATCGGCGGAAAGGGAGGTTTGGGGGTGAGGGAGGGAGACAGTAGAGAAAGTTTTAGAAGAGTGCTTTTTTGTGTGTGGGAAATGTGTTACATACATGTATGTAGTAATCACGGCTAAAATGAATTCATAGCCACATCAGGAACGCTCCAAACCTACCTGTGAATCCGATGCGACATCTTCAGCCATGGCAGTTTGTGGAGCCACTGGCGCAGAGGTGGAACCGAAAGTAAAATCCAACAGATCATCAAACAAGGAGGCGCCACCTGTGGAAGTGGATGACATCATTAAGTCTGCAGCTCTGCTACTGCTGTTCTCGGATCCAGCGACGGGAGGCGGTCCAAACAAGTCATCCAGGTCCTGCCCCTGGGCTGCACTCCCGGAAGTCGCCCCTAGTGCCACCTTGTCCTCGTCATCATCCAAATCGAACAGATTGTTCCGTGGAGCAGTGAAAAGGTCAGATTTTCCCGCGGACGGCGATCCATCGGACTGAGTGTTGGAGGAGGCTGTGGACCGCGGTGCAAAGATGTCTTCCCCAAAGATATCGTCGAACGGGTCCGATGGTTTTTTCTGGTCGTCAAGTGTATCTGGACGTGGCTCGCTCGGCGGGATATCGAAAGGATCCATCTCGATGACTTAAAGAATGTTAGAGCAAGTAATGATTTTATCTCCCGCAGGTCCTCTTCCTCTTTGATTGTCGAATAGATGTTCTTAGTCTTTGGCCCTAGTAAAACTGGTTTGGATCTTAATAGGTTCTCAACGGTCCTGGGGAACCTGCATTTTCAGGGTGACAGCGAGCTTTACACAGCAGAGTGCCTAGAAGTTACTGTAGCGCGCATGTCTTGTCCTTGACTCTCTATCTGAAGTGAAACTAAGCGCTCACGTGGCGCGATAGTATTGCAACTGGTGTGCCTTATACGTCTTTAAAAAACAAAAAAGTTTGAGCGAAAATCTAAGCACCGATCATTGCAGTGTGTCTGTCATTATCGAAAAGCTGGGCAGTGTGGGTGATAATGCCTTTCCAGGTTCAATTCAATAGTCAACAGACGGGACTCTGAGTCGAAAAATTCTGACTATGGATGATGACTCCTTTTCAAATCTTTACAATGTGGTTAAGAATGGAGGCGAGAACAGTTAAAGACTGTGCGCGCCTTTGGCAAGCTGGACGAAAATATTCAGAAGAAGGTGCAACTCAGAATGGATGCTGACTGGCGATGCGACCACCAGCTGGTGTGGGTGTTAGCAGGCAAGTGTGCTAAAAGGGTTAGATGAAAGTAGAAAAAATATCAAATAATGTTAGTAATAGAAATGTCTTAACTAATACATTTTATCAATCAATTAAAGTTCAACTATTCAATTAGTACCTTAAGTCAGCGTGTAAATAAAATTTTGAGAACTGTCGCACCACAATGAAACACACCAAAATGGAGTTAGTAGAAAAAAAATCAAATGTTAGTAATAGAAATGCCTGGACTAATACATTTTATCAATCAATTTAAGTTCAACTATCCGATTGGTACTTTAAGTCAGCGTGTAAATAAAGTTTTGAGAACCGTCAAATCACACTGAAATTCACCAAGATGGCGTCGGAGGTTCAAAATTAAAGGAGAGAAAAAAAAAGAATTTTATGTAGAGAGCTCCAGCTCTCCCTCAGTACAATCAACATGTTTATTTAATGTTAAGTCCAATTAAGCTTCTGTAATTGGGTGCTTTGGCGATGCTCAAATCGATTACTTAACCTCTGGCCTTATCACACACAGCTGGAAGTGGTTTGAAAAGGCATCCCATTTAAAATTTGTAGAATTGGCTAATGTTGAGAATTCAGATAATAGTTTCAGTTGGTTTTCAGTCATCTGATTATTCCGCACTTCGAGGATCGAAAAACTCAATCAGAAGAATTATTTCAAGGAAAGATCATCTAATAATGGTCGAGGAGAAGAGGCAAAAAGCTTAAATCGCGAGTGTATAATTTGGTTACTCATTTAATGATGACAAACATAATTACTTAAACGGGTTAATAATTAGTCAGATTGCCGAAAGTTTAAAAAAGTACAATGTAATAAAGACCTTTAATCTCTGCAAGAGTCAAAAGATATACTGGCTTCTCGATAGAATTTTGCATTGGCGGTTTGCGATTTCAGGCAGACGTGAACACTTCTGTAACAGAATTTCGACCATTAAAAGAGGCTGATCAGAAAGAAGATCAAATCACTGATTTAAGTCGAGCAGATTATTAGCCTGCAAGACGCGCTAAAGCTGTATCCGTTGCAGCCTTCAACGAAACACAGTTGCAAACGCTTCAGTTAAGAAAACGCAAAAAAAAGAAAATACATCAAAGTGATCAGGCGCGCATTAAATGAGCCTTCCTTTAAGAAAGAAGAATTAAAAAAAGAAGGGAGCAGTGTGATAGCACGAAAACCTTTTTCGTCGTCATTAACACATCGTCCCTTGTCCTGCGATGTTGAACGGGCTGATCGGAATTCAGAGGCCACGATCGCCTCTGTGTACTCAATATTTACTTCATAAAGCCTTTAACTTTTACTGTTGTTGTTGTTGTTGTTGTTGAGTCCACATTTTATGTTGTATTTATGCGCTTCACCCTTTTTATATAATGTAGGCCTAAAATCATTATATCGATACCATACACTGTTCTCAATGTAATTTTGCCAGTATTGAAAGCACGTTTTGGGAAAGGTCATTTTAAATTTATCCTGGTTGGATTTTTCAAAATGCATTCTTATCTAATCTTTTATTTCACACGATATTATTAAACGTCAAATAAAACAACGTTCAGGCTTTGAATGGAAAGCTAAATAAACAGCACAGTTATGTCGCCCCTTCAAGTCAAAATTTGTAATTCTAAAACAGTTCCTAGGTTGCCCGAATAAACTTCAGGATTCTATTCCTTCTTGAATTCTAGATTTAACAACACTATTCAGCATTTTTGTTATACAAAGTCTTGACCTCCCTAATAGAACATGCACACGGATACATTGCATCGTGAAGAGGTACAAATCGATCGTGAAATAAATATGAAGGGCAGATAACTACTGATTTCAAACATGTCACCGAGACGCCCACCAAGACTTACACACACAATGCTAGGTGTTAGATAAATGTTTTGTTTAACGCAGCCTAGCGAGACTAGGTTATTTTTTGCGAATCCAGGACAAGTCCTCTTGTCAAGAAAGACTGCGGCCACGTTCACGGAATCCTTCGATAAATGTGTAAATTATTGTGTTTGGCACACACAACTAATTGAGTGAGGAACTAAGGATGTGACACTTTGGCAGTAACAACCTGTAAAATGATTAGTCGTTGATGGAGTGACCTAGATTGATAGAGATCTGCTCTCTCTCTCTCTCTCTCTCTCTCTCTCTCTCTCTCTCTCTCTCTCTCTCTCTCTCTCTCTCTCTCTCTCTCTCTCTCTCTCTCTCTCTCTCTCTCTCTCTCTCTCTCTCTCTCTCTGCTTGTCTCTCTCTCTCCCTCTCTCTTTCCCTCTCTCTCTCCCACCGGTATCATGAATGAAGCAATAACTAATCAGTATCAATCAGCATAGGCTAAGAGGCCGAGCCTGAGACCCGCTGTCATTAAGACAAGGAGATTTCATTGTGTAACCTAACAGATAAAGATACGACGATATAACACAAGACAGTTACGCTTAAAATACGATTATCGCAATGATAAACAAAGGCTATTGATGCAAGTAAAAATAGAGAGGGTGAGAAGAGGGAGGGAGAGTGATATAGACATCTAGGTAAACAGAAGGCGGGGAGGGACAGAAAAAAACATCCTGGACATAACTTTTTGTTACTTATATACTCACATCAAGCAAAAGAGCAGGAAGAAATATTTAAAAAACTTACCCACTCAGTCCAAGACAGCGAAATAACCACCCCGCTGATGCAATCCGACTGAAAGAGAATCAGAAAATAATGTTTCATGCAGACTCCTTGCTACAGATCACGTTATCATAAAAGAAGAAATGAGCAACCAAGACGAGCTCATAACAACGATTCATAAAGATGACCAGACCTGAACACCTGTTGCAACACAGATATGAGCTGAGATTGACTATGAAGTAATGTTATAGCCACAATGCAGGCTGGAAAATCGATCCTTGTTTCCTGGAAAAGAGATACTCTTAAATATTAGACTTAGATGTTGGAAAAAATACTGTTCACTCTGAACTCAATCAGAAGGTTCACATAATTATCACAAGCGCCATGTCTTTTGCTCCCTTGCTAATTTTCACACTGCATAAAATAACTTCCAGCAGACCTGGGCATAGTAGGCGGCAATAGGACTGACGTGCAAAAGGCTGAACCCGGCTCTCCAAGTTTAGTCTTTCCTCATTAAGTTGATCTGAATTTCAACTGGATCACTAATGCACTTAACATTAACATGGCATAAAAATAGTGTGGCCTTCCCACAAAACGGATAAAACCGGCTTTAATATAGGCAGTTTGCTGGGTTTACAGGCTTGCAAACCTTGATTAGTATGAAGATTTAAAACGCATTTCGTTGACAGTGTAAATACACTCTGCAATACAATATTTATGCAATGCATCCCGTTTTATCTGGCAATCTTCACAAAGCTTGTAGAGTGTATTTAATACTACCAATGCCAAACGCATTAATATACGCGTGCATATTGGTTCGAGTTTTGTCATCTTCCATTGACAATAGATCGATGATATTTGCATAATCAAATTACTATAGCATTCTGGTAGTTTCGACGGATCTCTCTAAGTGTCACTCTAACACTCTGCTCAATATTTATCCTATGAGTAAAATAATTTCGAGTCAACTTGAGTTCTTATTCCATGACTTCACGGAGGAAGGGGTGAACACACGAAACAGAAATATTCAGCGGTGTACTTGAACATTGGAGGTACTCGTGTTCACTTCCCCCTAAGATTAAGAATTCTCGTCCACGTTCAGAAGACTATCATAATTATGGTGAATGCTCAAAATCAACGGTTTCTTTTCTTATTAAAAGCCTCCGAAGACATGGGGGTCGAGGCCAGGTCACAGCTTGTACGGTTAAATCGATATGGCCAGTGCATTACAAGTTCTCTAACGGCTTTTAACTTTAAGTTTCCAAGGGGAAAAAATAGCAAGTTCGCAGAGATTGGCGCCTACTAAAAATGACTCCACGCCTATTTAGCACATTAATAATGTTTCTCTGACAAGGCAAAGCTTCAATGATTTGATGCAACACTTAGGGATCAGTCAAACGATAGAGGGTAAGTTCTCGCAGATTTCATGCCTTAACCTTTCCAAAAGAGGCAAACTCCACCCTTCTCAAAAGGAGGGCGTGTAAAACCTTTGTGTGGACGAGCTCAATCAAACTGGAAGTCATGCAACCATCAAGAAACTCTGACACAGTAATCTATAGCTGGTGGACTGGAACTGCTCGTATAGAGGCAAGATAATTATAGGGGAAAAGTGTGAAATATTGTGTTTCTAACAGAGTGGGAAAAATAAGGTTCGGGCTTGGTCCCTTCTGATCTGTAAGTCTTTAATCAAATGCATGTAGTGAGTTTTATACAATTTTAAACACATGACGTCTATTTGAAACACAATTTTCCAAGTTTCAACTTTTTTTTTAATACACTTGTGACACTCACGTTTTTGTGACATGATAAACCATACATTGTTTAGAACTAGTAACCAAGTGTTGTTAAGGAGAAATAAGATTATCGCTTTTTCTTCCTCTCGGCTATATTTGGACCATGTTTCACACACTGCACGACAGTTTGTGTCTCTTTTAATTTTTTTTTTTTTTTTTATAATTTAAACTTGGCAAGCTCTCAAACTTTCAGGGTATCAAATGGACTTACGGTGCACATTTACATTTGCGCAGAGCATACAGAAAATTTAAAATAAAAATAGAAAGTAATAGGCTGTGCGGGCAGTGTGGTTTAATATTCACAGGAAACACAAGTCACATTAATATACCACAACGAAATGTAATCCTAGTCTAGTGACTTTGTTTTATACATGGTGACGCCTGCGAAAGCCGAAGTAAAACACAGAAAGGTGATACTCACGGAGATCTATGAATTGTGCATACAGCTAGGCATAAACCGCGATAGCGTTTAAGATAGCGTTTGAATGAGGCTTTTTAACAGAGGAATTGCCTTGTGCTGAAAATATATTCTATGAAGTCAGATCTTGATCGAGTAAACAAAATCATCAAAAAGATTTTGATCAACGTCTTTAGAAAGCTGTGATCGAGGCGGCGATTCAAGCATAAAAATGAAACGTGCTGGAAGTAGGTGTGTCTGAGTTAGATGGGCTTTCATTAGACATGGGCCTCGCGCATATTATTTCTCTTTCAAATAAAACCAGCTGTATGTCACGATGATCCCAATTCATATTTTGCAGTTATCTCCTTGTTTAATGCTGATAATCTGGCGAATTTTAGAAACGAGGTCGGTTTAGACTACAAAATGATGTATTATCATGAATTATGTCGCTTCTATCATGTATGATGCGCTCTTACGACTGACCTCTTCAAATGCCATCGAGTGGTGAACATAATACTTAACCATAAAACTTTCATCTATGCTTGAGCTTTCAGTTATGCACTTTTTTTTTAATACTAAACATACAAGAAAAAGAATCCGCAAAACATATATGGATGAAGAACGGCAAAAACGGACGCGAAATAAGTGTGTGTGTGTGTGTGTGTGTGTGTGTGTGAGGGGGGGGGGAGGGGAGGGGAGGAAGCGAGGCGAAGAAAAGCAAATAAATAAATAAATAAGGACGAGTAAAAGACAAGTGAGTCAAAAATGTGTTATCAGTTTTCTGTACGTAGTAGTAATATGAAGACGAAGAAGAAGAAGAAGAAGAAGAAGAAGAAGAAGAAGAAGAAGAAGAAGAAGAAGAAGAAGAAGAAGAAGAAGAAGAAGAAGAAGAAGAAGAAGGAGGAGGAGGAGGAGGAGGAGGAGGAGGAGGAGGAGGACAATAACAACAACAACAACAACAACAACAACAACAACAACAACAACAACAACAACAACAACGACAACAACAACAAAAAGAGCAAAAATAAAAATCGTTATAAAAGGACATAAATTTATTTGGCGTCTTTCCACACTCAAACTCAAGCTCAGGCACTTTACCATTCAAACACTCAAAGATCAGTCTAATGGCTCACACGTCTAACTTTGCGCTGACAACGATGAGGTTTGGTAATGATGGGTGCCTTGAGTGGTCCTAAAGGCGCCGGTACAGCTTTGTGAGCGTGGAGAGTGCGAGAGAAGAATCAATATAATTATTCACTTGCTCGGCCACTCCTCCGTCCAACCTAACGGGTGTGGATATTTTCGTTTTCATTCTTTCAATCAATCCAGCCCTAATATCAACATCCTCTATCACTGCGTGCGTATTCTCCGCCTACTCTTTCTAATTCTTTCGAAAAACGGGATAAATTAAAAAAATAAAAAGATTTTTTGTGCCCTTGAAAAACGAAATTAAACTCGAGAAATGATCGTCGCAATCCTTTCTTCGTTCGATTTGATCCATAATATTCTTCAGGATGCGATTTCTCCTTACACAACCAACACAATAACTGACGCTTAAATAAATTGTAGTTAATAATAGGAACTGACGCTTAAGTAAATTGTAATAATAGGAACTGACGCTACAATAAAATTTAATTGATAATAGAAACTGACGCTTAAGTAAATTGTAATTCATAATAGGAACTGACGCTTAAGAAAATTGTAATTGATAATAAGAATTGACACTTAAGAAAATTGTAATCAATAATAGGATCTGACGCTTAAATAAATTGTAATTAATAATAAGAACTGACGTTAAAATAAATTGTAATTAATAATAGGCCAGGAGGATAGATAGAACGAGGGTATCGTTCACCTACATATTAAGATAACAACATAATTTATGCCTGTTGACGTGTCTAACACGCCTTGACCCAGGCGTGAATGTTCCTAAGGTTTGCGTGCGCCAACACTTAGACCAAGCCATGCAAATCTTTCGTTCCGAAAAAAATTTAATAAAAAAAATAATAATAATAAAATATTTTGAGCCGACACAGTACCAGTATCATATTCATTATCTCAAACAGATTGCAGTCAAACTAACTACGCGTTTGCCATACCACAACAACAGATTGGGAGGAGATCAATATTAATCTATGCTTGAACATGTCACAAGTAACCACGGTCAACAGCTGCAATACCTGCACACAGACCCTAATGACAGTCACGAAATGGCCCCCCAAAATACCATGGAAGCGCAGACTTTTCTTTATTAAATATTTTGTTCCAAACTGAAGTATTCAGAAAAACGAAACGAACAAAAAAGCACCCTAAACGGTATTATATTTCACAGCCATATCTACTCGTTGCTGTTTCAACAGATAAAAAGTTTCTATTACATTAAAATAACGTATCTTCAGGTGAGGAGTTTATCAAAGGAGTCTACCACTAATAATAATGTATAATCGATCCATCTTTTTTCCAATCGGCTAAGTTAAACATGAAGCCAAAAACTCACCACTGAAAGCGATGCGGTTGGAATAATTGAACTCATTCTTCCTGGAACTTGCCACAATATATCTGGAACACTGAGGCGGTTGGCTTGTCGATTTGTTTCTTCTCTTTTCATGAAGGCTTGATCAGTATTTTAGTTTAGTTTTTCACTTCTTTTTTTTCTTATGCATTTTAGTGTTTTCCCATACCCGAGATATTTTGCTGTGGATGCAAAATGACGACCCAACATGTCTATGAACCGCAGATAAAATAACGACAGACTTCAGTTATACCAGGGTGTCTTCAATATCCGGTCACGGTAGGTCGTGTGAAAGCCTTTTCCAAAAAAAAAAAAAGCCTTTTGCTTAACCATTCGATTTCGTGCGTTTCTTAACAGCAGATTAACATTCGCTCAACGGTTTTTTCGCCCCCGTCTCCAGATGAATCGACTACCGTTAGATCTAACTCTTTTGGGCGTAGCAGAGTTTTTTTCGCAAGTAAAATTTCCGTCCTGTTTTTTTATTTATTTGCAAACTTAATCAAGTCTATTCATTTTGATACCCTGCTTTACATACTTTTTTTTCCGTACTTGTAAAGTCATGCAAACTTAGTCTACCCCTAAAATATTAGGTGAATTAATAATAATAATAATAATAATAATAATAATAATAATAATAATAATAATAATAATAATAATAATAATAATAATAATAATAACAATAATAATAACAAAAATAACAATAATAATAACAACAACAACACAATAATAATAATAATAATAATAATAATAATAATAATAATAATAATAATAATAATAATAATAATAATAATAATAATAATAATAATAATAATGATGATGATGATGATAATAATAATGATAATAATAATAATAATAACAATAATAATAAAAATAATAATAATAATAATAATAATAATAATAATCATTGGGGTGTGCATGGTAAGTTGATACCATGCACACCCCAATGAAGTTGTCTACTGACGCTCGAGCGTTTTCTATTGACCTCTCTCGTGTAAAAAGAAAAGAGAAAGAGAAGGAGGAGAAAAATGTACTGTTCTTTTAATTTTCACAAGTTTTAACCAAACCTTCTAAGGTTATCATGATGGTGCCTCGCAGAATCATAATTTTCTGTCTGTGCCCTCAACCTCGTCCCCATTTCCTTATTCCCCTTGCCTGCCCGACAGCATGCAACAGGAAGACCGCAATACAGAATTTTTACATCATTATATCTACATAATTATCTGAGTGGGCTAGGAACGTAACGACATCAAGCTGCTAGCATGCAGAATATATCAGGCGTCTAATGTAGAGCGCGCTTCCTGTGAGTTGATCTGTTACATTTTTTCGTTGTCGCTTTTCACTTAGTTTGAATTGTTTAAAACCTTTAGAGTTTCCTGTTTCTTTTCTTTTTCATTTAGAATCTCCTCCTCCTCCTCCTCCTCTTGCTCCCCCCCCCCCTCCCCACCATACTCTATACTACTACCCCTCCCAGTCGGGTTTGACGTACCTATTTCGAGTTAGACATCAGTGGTAATAGCGGAAGCCTAAATGTTACTTGATTCTAGCGATTCAGTTTTCTTGCCCGGAATAATAATAATAATAATAATAATAATAATAATAATAATAATAATAATAATAATAATAATAATAATAATAATAATAATAATAATAATAATAATAATAATAATAATAATAATAATAATAATAATAATAATAATAATAATAATAATAATAATAATAATAATAATAATAATAATAATAATAATAATAATAATAATAAAAAATAATAATAATAATAATAATAATAATAATAATAATAATAATAATAATAATAATAATAATAATAATAATAATAATAATAATAATAATAATAAAATATTTAACTGAAAAGAGCCCGACTTATCAATGACTGAATTCAGAGATAAGACTAAGAGGGAGTGATATGTATACATTACATAAACACACATACACACAAAGAGAGAGCGAGGGGGGGGGGGGGGGTGCTATGCAAAGAACAATTTCATTTTGAGGGAACATTAGGAGAAAGGAAAAGTTTTTCAAAGGAGAAAGTAAAATCAAACAGAACGTAGATCAGGTTGTAATAAAGCAAGATTGCAGACTACTAACGATGTAAAGACTGACCCTTGTCCGAAGTCATCAGACAATCCGCTATAGTTTTGAAGCTTTGAAACAGAGAGAGGCAAAGTGTGCCATTCCTGCCCAGATTCGCCCTAAAAATCCTTAAGTCTCTTCCTTAAGTGAGTACATCGGTAGCACGAGCGACGAGCGATAGAGAGAGAGAAAGAAAGAGACAGACAGACAGAGGCAGAGACAAACAGAGAGAGAGAAGAGGGGAGAGGGGGGGGGGGGGTACGAACAGACAGACAGAAAGAGACAGCTAGCCTGGAACAGAGTCCTAGGGATGAAGAAAAATGTACATGAGATTTCAGAATTAGATGAAAGAAAACACGAGAGAGAGAGAGAGAGTGTGTGTGTGTGTGTAAAGAGTATATCGAAAGTGATAACATTCTAGTATGTGGTAGAAAAAAAAAAGATAGACAAGCACAAAGACATTCAGAAACCCAGCGAACGATAGTAAAAGTCCATTATGGCTGGAGATTAATGATCCATTGCTTTCTTGCGAATCCAGCCCACCAAAAAAAAAAAAAGAGAGAAGGTGAAAAGGAGAGTGTTAAAATATTCACGGCAATATTTTTCCGAAGAGGTTTTTGCGAAGGGAAGAAAAAGCAGGTTCATCTTAGCGCTCCCGAAGAGATCGTGTTTAAGCCCCTCAGGTTGGTGAGGGTCGATCTGTGGTACCAAAGAAATAATCAACGAATCAATATATGATCGATCGCAGTAACAATCAATCAGAAGCCTAAGGGTTACATCATCCTGGTATTGTTTAGAGAAATGGTTACTCGTAGTATCTGCAAAAGGGCTTTTTGTGGGCAAGCAGGGCTTACAATGATGCCAAGATGGAAAACCAGACTCCCGCACCATCTCCATCTGAAATTACATCTTGTTACAAGTAGGTTGGGTTTGTTTGCTTGTTTGTTTTTGGATTATTTCCTCTTCATGTTCCCCCATAAATCACCATCTTAAATGATTCACCGATTGATGATTGATCATCTTGACTGTATGTACAATGTACTAACCTTCCAGCAGTACATCGTAATGACTACAACATGTGTGGCAATCATCACTGTATGACGTGTTGACTGCGACATGATTGACAATCCTGGCTGTATGTACAATGTACTACCCTTCCAACAGTGCATTAAACATCGTGATGACTACAACATGTGTGGCAATCATCACTGTGTGACGTGTTGACTGTGACATGATTGACAATCCTGGCTGTATGTACAATGTACTGACCCTTCCAACAGTGGATTAGACTGCGTGGTGACCACAGGATGTTTGGCAATCACTATGTGATTTGTGTTGACTGTAACATGTTTGATCATCCAGACTGTATGTACAATGTACTACACTTCCAACACTGCATTAGACATCATGATGACTACAGCATGTGTGGCAATCATCACCGTGTGACTTGTATTGACTGTGACATGATTGACAATCTTGACTGTATGTACAATGTACTGACCATTTCAACTGTATGGCACATCGTGTTGACCACGGCATGGTTAGCAATCATGACGGCGTGACTTGTATTGACTGTGACATGATTGACAACTAAACTGTCAAGTACAATGTACTGACCGTTCTAAATGTATTTAGCACATCGTGATGACCACGGCATGGGTGGCAATCATGACGGTGTGACTTGTATTGACTGTGACATGATTGACCACCCTGGCTGTATATTCAACTTTTAATCATGACATGAATTTCATCCTGACTGCGTTAAGTACATCGCGCTGATCATTAAATGGTTGACCATACGTGCAGCCATATCATGTCTGTACATCGTGTGACCATGACATGATTGAGCATCGCGTCTATGTACATCGCGTGATCACGAATGATTGATCCTCGCGTCTATGTACATCGCGTGATCATGAAATGATTGATCATCGCGTGATCATGAATAATTGATCATCGCGTCTATGTACATCGCTTGATCATGAATGATTGATCATCGCGTCTATGTACATCGCGTGATCATGAATGATTGATTATCGCGTCTATGTACATCGCGTGATCATGAATGAACGATCATCATGTTTATGTACATTGCGCGCCATTCTTTGACAGACCATCGTAGGCATACATATATAAATTGTACCATCATGACTCGATTGATCAACAAGACTATGTACATCGTGTGACCATGGCATGATTGATCACCGTGTTACCATTTGTACATCGCGTGACTATTGTGGGCATGCAAATTGTGCCATTATGAATAGATTGATCAACAAGACTATGCATATCGTGTGAGCATGGAATGATTGATCATCATGTTAATGATTTGTGCATCGCGTGACCATTGTTTGACTGACCAGGTGGGCATGTAAATTGTACCATCAATTATTGATCGATCAACAAGACTATGCAAATCGTGCGTCCATGGCTTGATTAATCATCGTAACTATCTACATCGCGTGATTGCTTCATGATTTACCATCATGACTTTATACATCACGTAACCATGATTGACCATCGTGATTGTGTACAGTGCACAATACATATGACACGATTGTTTATATGAATTATGTACATCGCATGAACGTGACATGATTTTCCAACCTCCCTGTTATACTTTCAAGCCACAAAAAAAACTTGATCGTATTTATCCTGTTCTTTAGCTATTCCAATATTTTTTTTTCAAAATTGCTCTCCCGTTTATGAACCAAGTTAAAGATTTCTCCGTTATTCTTCATACTAGCAAAAGAAGATACTAAATGTTAAGGAAAGTAACGTTGCTCCATAGAACATTTCCGTCATGGTAAAGTAAAGTTTCAAGCTATAACTGTGCCAGTACAATTCTTTTTAAATACAGTGAAAGGAATTTTCCATAGTTTAAAAAAAATTATCAATAGCTTACAAAGAATCCCACTGTTTGCCAACTTGGGAGAACGAAATTTCGTTTTACAACGAATAAAATAGTTTCTTCTATTTAGCTTAAATTTAAAAACATTTATAGACAGGAGTTCTGTTAAATGTGTCTGAATTATGAATCATTAATACCTCAGAGCTTCGACACTCTTCACGACAATTAATGCTAATACGGTATTCTTTTTTTCCGATTCAAAAGTACTTTAAAACTTAAAATTCTACACGTTTAGTTAAAAGAGCGGTGACAGTTAACAACCGTCAACCGTTTCGCCTGAGCGGTTATATACTTAGAGGGTAAGCATATCTATCTAAGAGAGTAATTTAATGTAAATTTATGATCCATTTACATTGAAATGGCTGCTCGAATTATTGATGTTGTTCGGGTAGAGTTATAAATATAAAAACTTTCTGACCTGATGCTATGTAATATTTTCATATTCCATTTGATTTATTTATAGTGACTAGATCGTTTTTGTCTACGAAACCTAATGAAGCCATTCTTACTTTGTTCTTTAGGGATAACGTCAGAAAACGTTTCCTGTGGGTTAAAAAAAAAAGGTAAGCTGAAATTCTGTAATAAGTGTGTGAAGAAAGTTATAATTTTAAATTATAATTGGTACATATACACCTGCTCTTCTATAAATTCAAACACACCTTGTAGAGAGAGACTCGAGACAGTGTTTGCATGACGGATGTATCAAACACTGACAATCAATAAGATCTGCACATAGAACACAGCGCGCGCCCAACTGGTGAGTCATGCACACCCGTTCCCCCCGTAGGTGGTGTGTGCATAATCATAAGATAGGTGTGGAAAAGGTAGACGGAGGCTCACAGTCACAGGATCTCTCAGGACAGATTAAATAGAATGGCAGGATGGATAGACAGAACTGGGAGGAGGAAAGGGAAAGAGACAGGGACAGACTCACAGTCAGACAAAAACAGTTGAATGCAGAGAATAGAGTGAAAAAGCAGAAAAGGTGGAGAGATAGATATAGAGAGAGAGAAACAGAAATAGAAAGACAGACAGAAAGAAAGACCAGAACAGATTCCTTTTTTTTTAAAGAGATAAATAGGACACATACAGTGTGCAATTAAGAGCGGTATACAAGAGATAAAGATATAAGAAAAGAGAGATCTATACAAAGGCGATAAAGAGACAGTTAAAGAGAGTGGCAGGAAAAAGTCTGGCATGAAGAAGTACCCAGTGAACAACCGGTCTACATTTTGTTAATGAGTGACACTGACACTTGCATGATCTGCAGAATATACTAAAGGGCAATAGTCACAGAAACAGAATCAACTTTTTAGCTGGAGGTGAGAGGAATATAGCGGTAGAAATAGAGATAGTCAGAAAAAGAGAGAGAGAGAGAGAGAGGGGGGGGGGGAGGGGAGGTGAAGCTACAGAGAGAGGAATTTACAAAGATAATGTGCAACAAGAGGAGATTTTTGCCTTGAAATGCAAAATTCGGAAGTGGAAAAAAGTTTTATTCAAAATGAAAACTGGTACAAAGTCACATTTTTTCTATCGTTAAAGTACCCTCATAAAAAGGAATTAATTCAATTAGCACCATGTTTCCCTCTTCCCTTTTAATTTATATTATTTCGAGGTAAAGTCTACACATGTATTTCAGTCAATACAACGAAATGAGGGTGTCTTTCAAAACAAAATTACAAATAGCCAACAACAAGCCCTGAGAATAATGAGCAAGAAACGTTAAAGGTACTCAAAATTTATCTTTCCCTAGAAGAGACATCAAGAAATCATTCCCTCCCCTCCCACCCCCTTTTTTTTTCTGCTATCAAATGAAAATAACAGACCTTTAGATAAAATGCAGCATGCAGGTCTTGGATTACAACATTAACAAGAAAAAAAAAACAGTTGAATAATTTTTACAGAGGCAGAGACAGGCAGAAATAGAAAGAAAGATCAACACAAAATTGGAAAAAAGAAAAGAAGTTGTTTGAAGGATAAAAGTACAAATGAATCCTAGTTTTTGCAGCTCCAATTCAACTAGAAATGACACATGACAAAAGATGATATTTCTATTTTTTTTAAAGTTTGGGTGTGGCATAATTTAGCTGATTATGATAATTTGTGTCTTGTTAATCGGTTGTTGTTTTTTTCTCACAAAATTCTCACAGAATAATAATGCCCAAACATGAAGAAGATCATGAAAATGTGATTATCACACATCATATAGAACAACCCTTGAACTTTAAATCATAGATCTTTTGAGATCTCCTCAGACAACAGTCAAACGCATTACTATAAAATTTACACTAACACATCTCGTTCATTCCTGAGTGCTTAAAACATCTATGTGTTATTTCATCATTAAATACATCTAGTGCTAACTATCTTCAATGAATGAAGTTTTCAGTAGCAAATGACATTGACAGCAGATGATATCAATTGAAAAAGTACTTCAAGAACCATAAAGCAGATTTATATATTTATAGAAATTCATAATAATATAAAATTTGTACCCGCCTTGCTATTATTTACTTGTAATCACTTGAATTAATTATTTTTAAATTGAATTTTTCTGATCCCTCTAATTTTGGGGATCCTTTTTAATTTCAAAAATTTGTATTCAGCTTACTTACCTCGGCCTAATTTTCGAAGTTATTCGTCAATAGATCCTGCTATTAGACTAGCGTATATTCTTAGCTTTCAAAAGAGAAAGAAACAGAAAGACAGACAGGAGAGGTGTGTACACTGAGACAGGCTGAGTCTATTCTGCTTTTTGATGCAGGTTTCTCATCTTATCTACCAATCATTTATATGATAGAGACAAGAAGCTAGTTTTTTTGTTTTGTTTTGGTTTTTTTGCTTGTTTTGTTTTTGTTGGTTTTTTTTGTGTTTTGTTTCTTTGTTTTGTTTTGTATTTTTTTGGGGGGGTTCAGTTCTAGATCCTATAGATCTATATAGGCAGATTTTTCACTCAATTCAAATCTAGCCCTATCTATCTATAACAATTGATCTAGATTAGATCTAGATTCTACTTCATTATCAGGTGCTCCAGGTCAAATCGATGAGAAATTGATTTGGTTTACATCTAAATTGCGTGTTTTTATAAAATAATATTGCATATTCTTACCCATTTATATCAATCCAAGCAGACGCTGAGGCAGTGACAACTTGTGCAATCCGGGTCGTAGACTGGTCTGCTTCAGCAGTTAAATCCAGTGATAAAACTGACAGCAGTCAAGTTTATAAGAGATAAACATGCGAAATAACAAGCCTCAGGCACAGGCTGGTTCAAAATAGTCGTGGGGCGCAGTAGATCTGGATCTAAACACGTTGAAGATTTTTGTTGCGGCTGAGTATGCTATCACCATCCCGAAAAATCAATGAGAGATGTGTTGTCATTGTTGTGCGACAGCACTCTGTGAGTGTGAGACACAGCCAAGTGATGTCATGTTGTAAACAAAGAAAATTGTAAAATGCGAAGGAGCGCGCAACGCAACTTGATGACACGGAACAAAGTTGGGATATGTGCCAGTGTTTGAGTACACATATCACGATTGCAATCCAGTCACCCTTTTGTGAAGTTATCCATTCAAAATTAGGCCATGTATTTCCGAATACCAATGATAATCATTTCCATCAATTTTTTTCACGCAAATTGGGTTGTTAGACACAATACCTTCTACTAAGCATTATGAAATAAGTAAGTCCCTACACAGCTCTGGGGCCATTGTTAGATACCATTTTGAGAGTATAGATCTAGGTATCAACAAACGCAAAGACGATGAGTTTAGTCGCTTTTGTCTTTTTTAAACCAGTAACTTTTATTATTTCTGGTGACTCAGAGAAGACCCAGTAGAACAGTTTGGAGTTAACCACCATTTTGATAAATTTTTTTTAAGTGGGGAAAAAAGGGGTGGAGGGGGGAGTGGAATAGTACAAAAAAAAAAGTCTAAAAATGAATTTCTTGAATTTGAAGTTGTTCAGTAAATCCCAAAAACAAAGCCCTGATATACCCCTGTAGTGGGTTGGACTTGGAAAATTCTTCTTTCATTCAATCATTCACAATAATATAATAGAAGATTTATCCTCTACTTCTGGAGCCTTAGCAAACATTTTATGGTTCCAAAGTGTGGATAAAAATAATATCCTTTTGCGTGTGCGTGCGTGTGTGTTACCAAAAAGAGATAATAGTTAGGCCGCAGTGTTCTGTCCTCGTTGACATCTCAAACTAGTGTATCTCACGGCCCTACACTTAGCTTGGTAGAAAAATCCCATCCCGCGAGATCTAATTGTAATGTTCTTCAATACATCCGGGCGTAAAACAGACCAAAGAACCATACAGTGTTTACTCGGAGATAAACTTAAGCAAGGTCTCGTCAGCGGGGAAAAAAAGACTCGTGCCTCAAACCCGAATAGGGGGCGTGATTTTAAATAAACCATGTTGAATGTGTGATGAAAGAGTAGATTTTGATTTTTATTTTTACAATTACCTTTATAACATCTCTCTCTCTCTCTCTCTCTCTCTCTCTCTCTCTCTCTCTCTCTCTCTCTCTCTCTCTCTCTCTCTCTCTCTCTCTCTCTCTCTCTCTCTCTCTCTCTATCTATCTATCTATCTATCTATCTATCTACCTATCTATCTATCTATCTATCTATCTATCTATCTATCTATCTATCTATCTTTCTTTCTATCTATCTATCTCCTTCTTTTTCCCTCTCCCTCCCTCGTTTTGGGTCTCCTTAGCCATACTTTCTATTTTTCTCTCCCATCGTTCACTGGTCTCCTACTCCATCTTTTTACCATTATTCTTCCACCAGCCCTCAAGTTTCTTAAAGTGCGAGAGGATAACAAGACTCAGATACGAATTATGTAAGAATATCTGTTTCAAATTTGAGTCATTTGCTTCATCGTCAGTGTTTGATTCAAGAGCCTTGAATTTTACTTCAGTTTCTTCCTAAAAAAAATTATGAAAAATTATAATACCTTGAAACTATCATTCCACTCAAGGCACCTCCACCTGCCATGTTTGATTCTGCTCTCTTCAAGGCGAATTACTGTGACTATTTTGATTTCACATCGATAATTAGGAGTTATCTTTCCTAATTTGTCTCTGTAAGAAAATAAAGGATTTTTAAAAATGTTTTTCCTCTGATGTGACATTATGTACAGCGTATTGTATTTGGAGGGGAGAAACAAATGAATTTATACTTTATTCCATGCGTATGATCATAGCGAACTTTCCGAACTATCAGTTCAATGGCCTCTAGCAACATTGTTGCCAAAACACATATGTGATTTTGCTTGATATATGTTGTAAAATACGTCTTTGTTTTTAATGATTAAACGAATGTTTAAACAATTGTTAAAGTGTAGTTAAGCCGCTTAACAAACAGAGTGTGTTTGAAGTTAGTAAATTGTAAACCATTTATTTGGCATTCTTTATTGAATCTTAATAATGAGCCTCAGATGGGCCTGTACCAAGTTTCATCTGTTGTCTCTCTCTTGGCATTGGCAGCACTTATTATAGACTCTCATCGTCCAATACCACCCTGGCTGATTGTAGCCAAAGGGGCATCGGCGTTATCTCTTCAGAGGGGACGTTCTGTTTCAGCCAATAAAATATAGGGCTACACGAAATGAACTTGAAGTATAAAGGCAAAGGCTTATCCTCGGCACCTTTTTTTAAACATGTTAATAAGGCGCGAACAAGATCATGAAACAATAATGATATTATTTCAACCATGTGGTGCAGGATTCAGAAGAGAGAAGCAGAGAGAGAGAGAGAGAGAGAGAGAGAGAGAGAGAGAGAGAGAGAGAGAGAGAGAGAGAGAGAGGGAGGGAGGGAGGGAGAGAGAGATCCAAATAGAAAAGCAAAAACACCACACTTGGAGGACAACTTGGAAATTACAAAGGATCCAAAAGGACTCGCGTGTGCGTGTGTGTGTCTATAAATAGGTACCACAAAGTGATTTTTCTACCCCAGCAAATTTGAATATACCCAATTGTACTGTAAAGATCTTGTTAAAATATGAAATTTCCAACAAATTTCATCAAAATCCGTTGGTAAATAAAAGTTTTACAGCTGTTTCAATTTTGCGCATAACGACACAAAACAAATTGCGTGCATCGGGTTGTTTTTAAGGACATATAAAAGTCATTTGTTAAATCTTATGAAACAAAAAAGGACATATTTACAAAGTCCAAGACAATGACTATACACATACGAAATTTCACGGAGATAGAAAGTAAACAAAAGAATTAATTGGTCATGAAATATGGCCAAAAACACTTGTGGCATATCAAAATTACAAGCAAATACCCTAGATGAGGCACTTTTGGACCATCGTAAAAAAACACATATTCTTCAGATTGTTTCAATACTTAGTTTGCGAATACACAATGTTGTATTTAGTTGACTCAATTTTTGTCAGCAACCTAGAAAGCCATTTTGAAAAGATAGAGAGAACCAAAATTGGCATAGCGCCAAATTTTGCGCCTTGGAAGAAAATTGGTAAAAAAGCGAATCATATTGTAGAAATTATATCATAAAAAACACAGTTTTCGTACTAGAGTAATGAAACTTTCGGAGTTTATGGTTTTTTAGATGCTGAACCTGATTATGCTACCTATTTGATAATTTGACCACTGTTTCTATTTCAAAACTGTATTGTAAGTCAATGATAGAAGTAAAAAATTAATAGTCACAGATGAATTATGATTGAACATATATTTTCAAATGTATACATGATAAAGCATTATGATTTTGATAGTTGTAGAAAACTCCCATGATAAACTGAGGTTCAATACACGCTTACCTTAAAGCTGAATCTGAATGGCTGTAAAAGAAAGTATTGCATAAGAGACAAAATACATTACAGTTTTCAAAATATAAATTGAGAACCAATTCATGTAAAGGAATTAGCAAGCCTGAAAATATCAATATTTTGTTAAATGAAAACAATTTGAGCCTGCAACTTTAAAAAATTATAAAGTATAAACAGAAATTTTCGTTTCTTTTAAATTGTGAAGGTTTCTGTTCCGTGTATATGTTTTTTTAAGCCGCACCTATGGTTTTTCCCACTCTGCTTACCCTTCGGTCTCACTACCTCTTTTGCCAGACATACTATGTACCTGTATCAGTGTCACTTTTTTGTTGACTACCTACCTGTACACTTCGCTAATGAAAGTATCTATACTGTTTGTACCTTGCAGCGTTTTCTGTTTGTTTTACTAAATAAACCTTGAACCCAACAACAACATCAAGCAACAGTTTCTGTCAAATTTATTTTCACCGTAACAGCATTGTATTTAATAATCATCATCAGAACTTTAATTTTGAATGATTGTCTTTTGCCTAATGAACCTCCCTCTTTTAGAAAGGGGTTCATTGCATATCTTTCCAAGCAAAGTCTGGTAAAGATTTGCAGCAGTACCTGTCAGTCTTAAGTCCTCTTGCCCCATCACTAATTTTCTATATCGAATCTGATCTTTAAGATTTTCTGCTTTTCCATTTTTATATAACTGATCAAGCCCAGCTTTTGTGGTGCACAAACCACCTTGACACAAAACCGTATTCATAATTTTAACTTATTACAAAAGAATTCCAACTGCTTTTTTTTTACTTGGAACCATAGGGGCGCAATGGAGTTACAGGAGTGAGAAAATGATTCAAAGATGAAAATCAGTTGAATGAAAAGAGGAAAGCCTGGCTAACGAGAAAGTATTACTAAAAGTACAGAGGAGTCCATATACATCCAACACCTAAGGGAAACTTTTGCTTCAAGTCAACTTTGTTTGCCAGCACTATTTTGTATTTCTTTACAAATTAAATTGAAATATTTAAAGCCAACTTTTGCCTACAGTCAACTAACTTTTTTGGTCCTGAGGTATTTATCCAGACTCCAGTGTAAAGTCTATGGAAGTAAAGAAAGGGCCAGGAGTGGAGAGAACGATGAAAAAGATACTGATTTTGAGGATGAAGACGATCATTACATTGATTATGGTGATGATAATGATGATGATGGTGATAATGATGATGATGGTGATGATGATGATGTGATGATGATAATGATGATGATTAGGATGATGAAGATGATGATGATGATGATGATGATGATGATGATGATGATGATGATGATGATGATGATGATGAAAAAACTGTCTTCACAAGCATGGGCATTATTAACACTGTATCGCCGATAATATTTTTTGTTTTATCATGTTTCACTACTTCAAAGATAAAAATGAGCCTGACTTTAACAACAGAAGAAAGAAATTTGCCCATTTCACTCTGTGTATCTCTGAATCCATTGGAAGCTAGGAAGCGAGAAAGAGAAACAGAAAAGGAAAGAGAGAGAGAGAGAGAGAGAGAGAGAGAGAGAGAGAGAGAGAGAGAGAGAGAGAGAGAGAGAGAGAGAGAGAGAGAGAGAGAGAGAGAGAGAGAGAGAGAGAGAGAGAGAGAGAGAGAGAGAGAGAGAGAGGTAAGCACAGCACTATGGCATCAGCTTCTCCTGAGTATAATTTACCTCCTTAGATTAGAGGTAAAGGCAGTCTGAATCGAATAGCGAATAGTGTGGCTCTGTCCTGCCCCCACCCCCGGTAATCCCGCGTTCACACCAAAAAATCGCTCGTCCAGAATTTTCCTTGAGCACACACCAATATAGTGCACCAAAAATACACTGTATTTTATAATTATCGATGTGCGCTTACATTACATACCTACAATCTTGATTATCACACAAAGACTATAAATATGCCCTAGAAATGTAGTAAAAGAATACGTTCGTCATTACGTCATAGGCAAAGCACACAATCATACAGGCATCTCAAATCAATGTTCTAGCTTGAATACATCTAGTTACATTGGTGATAATGACAAGGTATGATGATAAAAGCAATAAATCTGTTCAACAATTCCTTTCTTATTTTCAGCTCAATGAAAATAGTTTCTGTCTAAACCTAAGGTTTGTTGAATACTTTTTCACTGTGGCAGGGCAAGGCACCTTGATCTGACTAAAAATAATTTAAGAAAGTTATTTTGATTTCCATAGGTTTTTTTTTTTCAAATGTTCCATAATCAATCATTATGGTCTATACCTTGAAATGACTTTATAAAACATAATGATTTGTCGAGTTCCTTGACTGGAAGAATTATTTTAAACTTTGTACTGAAGTGCTCTTCTCCCTTAAAAAAGAAGTTCTAAGAAAGTCTTTATCTTCGAGTGCGCGTTTCTTTATGCTACTCTTCTCTTCTATGTCAATTAGTACATCGTACTACACGTATTTTCCCCGCAACCTCAGTTTCCACTGCGTTTAATTCACGATGAACGGGATAGTTCTGCCTAAAGCACCTCTGTCCGTTCATTGTTGGAGGGAAGTCAAATAGCAGCGTCCAGTTTTCTTCTCACCTCCAGACCTGTGGGTAAGGACAGTTTTAGACTTTCCGCCAAATAAACCATTGATTTCTAACTAACCCCTTTCAGTTGTTGCATGCAGGAAACAGGGGTATCTGCGGAGAAGTTCGGTTGCCGCACTTATAATTGAGGCCCTGACGTGCGCACCTGGGGGCACGTGCCGTCAGACCCGGGAAGATAAGTTGTGGGACAGGAATGCTGTGGCTCGTCCAGTGGTTGTGCAGCCTCCTCAGGGGGAGGGGGGGTGTTCTGTGAAGAAGAATTAGCCCGCGTCTGTGTTCCCTCCTTTCTATTAAAACCAGCCAAAATTGTTTTAGGGTTTAATAATTATCAAGTTGACAACTTTCTACGTCGTCGCCTATTTTTTTTTTTTTTATTTGTAAAGAAATCTAACTCTGTCTTTATCACAGCTAGTTTAGGTAATGTCACGTTCTCTCAATCCGAGCGAGAATTCTGCTCGTCTCTCAGACACCTCCAGTACTGTAAAACTTCTCTACTGTCACCTCTTTTAGACCGTCGCGCACAATTGTCTCTTTCTTTACAGCAATTGGGGCTGACTGACCACTAGACATTAATTGCCAACATCAGAGAAGAGGAGACAAAACAGAAGGAAACGAAGTGTAAGGCCCGAGGCAGACAGTGATAAGCTATACAGATTCAATAAGCGAGACCACTCTAGTGATGTGCTCAAAATAAATAAAACATGACTATAACGAAAATTTTAGTTTCAGGAGAAAAATCCTGCTGTAAGCAAGTTCCCGCTTCAGGAATGCAAAGAGAACTATCCCCACCGCCCTCAAGAAAAAAAAAAAAGAAAAAGTTTATGTACGAACTACTACTTGTAAGTGTAAACACAGCCTGACAAAGAGAAAACGACTAATAGGCACCCGCAAAATCTTTTTATAGCTATCACGTGGTTTTAAGAAATCATGGAGGCTGTGCTATTATTGTCCATCACGTGGTTCAAAATATACAAACAATGTGTCTATAGCAGTACCATCTGTCTAGAAGGCCTGTTCACAAGGTTACGTAACATTATTCAGATGGGCCATCATCTGGCTAGCTATCAGCCACCTGCGAGAGGTTTGAACAGTTGATTATAGCATGCTTAGCAGTACACACTGTGTTTTCACTGGACTCTCCTGCCATTTTCTTATTTGATTACATTCATTCTTCCTTGGATTATATTTCTTATCTTATTCTCTGCTATTCGCCCTTGGATTGCACCTTGTTCTAACAGATGCTTTCAATGTGGAACATTCCAAGAATGCTTTCTTGTGATTTGGTGTAGATTTTCCTCTAAATGTGTGCACACTGATAGAGTATGACCCATGGCACCAAACATCATACAATGTAATATATATATATATATATATATATATATATATATATATATAGAGAGAGAGAGAGAGAGAGAGAGAGAGAGAGAGAGAGAGAGAGAGAGAGAGAGAGAGAGAGATAGAGACTGATAAACAATTATACATGTTAAGTTCATCTAAATATGCTTTAAGTTTAATTAGCTTTTCCCTTTATGGTCTCTGCGATATCACTTTATAGAGAGAAGGTGTGCTAAAGTTTTTTAAAAGCCTTTTAACTAAAATCTCTGATACTCAAAGTGCCCTCAATACTTTAACCTTAAGTTTCATATTTCATTATATGGTGTATCGGTGTCATTATCAATTTCCTTAACTGTTTATTGTTTAGGGGAAGAAAGTGCACTGTTACAAACTGTAAGAGCGGCTATGCCAGTCAGAAGGGGAAAGAAAGTGAAACGGTTATTTTATAATTATGGTTTTCCGAAGGACCCAACTGAATGTCATAAATGGGTTTTGAGTCTCCCTAACAAAGTTGAGAAAGTGACTGAACATATTGGAGTATGTAGTCGACACTGGCTCTCTGATACTCCTCACATTCGAAGAGGAAGATAATATTTATAATCTCTATGCATCCTCCTATTAACTTTGGTGAGATACCTTCACCATCCATATCACATGCTCATCCAAAAACTCCTCGCCCTACCAAAAAAAAAAAACTGTCAGTGAAAACAAAGTCAGAGAAATTGACGAACTGGATACATTCATAGTAAAAAATAAGTTTAACTGTGACACTGTTAAGGAAGCCCTTCAAGAAAGTTTGCTCCTCTATGGACCCAGTGCTTGTAATGCATATAGAACAGAACAAGCACTTGCCAGCTTCAGTCGCGGTGGTTGCATGCATGAATATGTTATATACTTCCATATTAGACTTAGAGATGCAGATGCAGGAGTGACTGTAATTCAATTTGAAGACTACAACGGTTTTAAATTGGTAACACACCCAAATTTCCCCTGTAAAACTGTGAATCAATGGGATCAGCTAGAAGTTGTCCTTCATTTTTACACTGGAACAGGTTAGTACTGCCCATTATTCTGACCACCGCCCCCCTCCCACATACACATAGACTTCTGTCTGTATCTCTTTCACTCTAAATATCACCATATCTTTTTTTTGTCTTTCACATTCTGTCATTCCTTGTTTTGCTCTTGACATGTCACTCCAGTGCCTTTATTTAATGTAGCCTACTGTAACACTGTGTTATCAAGTCTCGAAAAGGTGTACATGTGGATCTGAGTTTCAAAGTGTAAATATTTGAATGTAATAGAAATTATGATGAGAAGGGAGAGTGTGTGCGTGAGAGAGAGAGAGAGAGAGAGAGAGAGAGAGAGAGAGAGAGAGAGAGAGAGAGAGAGAGAGAGAGAGAGGCCCGGAAGGGTTAAGAGTCGGATTGAGCTAGAGAGATGAAAGAAAGAGAGAAGGCCAGATATAAAGCGCACATGGCTAGCACCTATTACCATATCTAGCACCCCCTTTTCCCCACAAATAGACCTCTGGCTGTCTGTATCACTTTCACCCATTCTCTCTCTCTCTCTCTCTCTCTCTCTCTCTCTCTCTCTCTCTCTCTCTCTCTCTCTCTCACTCATTATTTTATCTCTTGCTCTAAGATTCTACGTACCTACTATGTTTGTTTTTGTTCCTTGGTCGAATTTTACAAAATTATAATCTCTGTACCCCTTCCCCCCACTCTCTCTCTCTCTCTCTCTCTCTCTCTCTCTCTCTCTCTCTCTCTCTCTCTCTCTCTCTCTCTCTCTCTCTCTCCCTCTTTCCCTCTCTCTTCATTTGCTTCTTCTGACTTGATACAATTAAAAACTCTCCTCATTATCTGATGTACGTGTTCTTAGTGTGTCACTCCAGTGCCGGTATTTGATGTACCTTACCACTGTATTATCAAATCTCGAAAAGGTGTACATGTGCATTTGAGTTTCTAAGTATTTGAATGTATAGCCTACATGTATTTAGAAGTTATAATGAAGAGGGAGGGAGGGAGAGAGAGAGAGAGAGAGAGAGAGAGAGAGAGAGAGAGAGAGAGAGAGAGAGACGAGGGTTAAGAGTCGGATTAAGCTAAAGATGAGAGAGAGAGAGAGAGAGAGAGAGAGAGAGAGAGAGAGAGAGAGAGAGAGAGAGAGAGAGAGAGAGAGAGAGCACATTGCTAGCACCCCGCAGACCGGCCCATCTGAATAATATTACATAACCTATGAACAGGCCTCCTAGATAATTGGTACTGGTCTAAACGGACACGGAAGCTCATCTGACGTCACAAAATTCGTGTTTGACTCAGATTTCACTTCCTTTCCACCAATGTTCAAAATGGAGAAAGGACGTGTGTTCAAAACGTATGAAGAGTTTGAGGCAGCCTTGAAATCATTTTCAGTGGCACTCACAGTCTATTTGTGAAAAGATCGAGTGAGTCAGTGAAAGAACTAATACGGAAGTACCTAAAATATAAAAGCATTCTCCCCGTCCAAACACACCAGCTCCTCGACGGGTCAGCGCCCATGCTGAAGGTAAGTCCCATCAATTGTGCTAATGAGATCTAGAGTTAAATATAGATAGGTCTTATATCCAGATCTAGACGATCTGATTTTAGATTTTAGTGGTTGGTTAAAGATAAGGGGTGAGTTATCCTAAGCCCAGATTTTTAAATCCTTCCCTGCCTCTTGGAGTAGATCTAGATCTAGATTCTAGATCTAGAGAATGGAAAATTTGGCATGAGGGCACCAAAAGCCTTATTGAAAGGCATTTACAGAGTACTGATCTGAAACATTTTGCAGTTCATAGGACAAATATTTTAATTTACTCTAGATCTAGATTTGCCAATCAATCATTTATTTTGTGGTTTCAGATTTTATAAGCCCAAGTTATTTTTCTTTAGATGTTGGCCACTGCCTACCATGTGGCTTGATGCTATACACTAAATGAACTTTGTAGCATTCAACTCTATCTATAGATACATAACTACATACTCTTCATCACTTTCACAGGTCCCTCAAACTAGATTGTCAAGCCAAGATTCGGTTGAAGATCCAGAGGCCGAAAGACCAGTCTCCGCCCTTCCTGGCCATCACAGTGCAGTATTTGAACCATCAAGGGCATGGCCTCACCCAAGAAGTAATTACACTTTCCTTTGTTTTTTTCTATTCTGCCTCTTATGGAAATAAATACATATTTTCATATACATGCGGACTGTGGAGAAAAGACAGGAAAGCCTGCATTGCTTGTTCGCTTGTACTGTTACAATGCAGGCAGGGCAAAATGCTAAGGATTTTTTTCTATTAAAAGTTTTGGTGCTTTCTTTCCAGTTTTTACAGGTTGGGAAGCGGTGTCAATTTTACAGAAATAAATTGAATATAGGAAAAAAAGGTGTTATTTAGCTCTGTCGTTATAGCAATGGTTTTCGCTATTCGAGGTGTTAAACATGGGTTCCACTGTACAGGAAAGAGAATTGACCGTAAATTTAGGGAATTCTGTATACATTATACATTCATGTGATCCCCCACAAATTCTGTCCCTGGACAGACAAACTTTTGTTGAAGGTTGGACGTGCAAAAGAAATGGTAAAAATATAATTCTACGCTGAGTACGATATTTTTCCATTATTATTAATATAATTTTTTTATACATTTCAATTCCAATATTGAGATTTGTATTGTACTTCAAACTATCCATGATATTGGTGTTTATTTTATCATTCATGTGTATAAAAAAATTTCCTCTCTTTACACCCACAGCTCACCGTTATTTCCAACGAAAGATCATTCTTATTTCTTCATATGATAATAGTGAGCACAGCTAGGTGTTTCGTTTTTTTTTGTCAAGATACCATATCTACTCTCTCTCTCTCTCTCTCTCTCTCTCTCTCTCTCTCTCTCTCTCTTCTAATATACAAATTTATAACTTGTCATTACAACGAGAAAAACATGCTTCATTAAAACCAGCTTCAGCATTAGAAAAGAAAATCCTCAGTTTATAAAGCCACTTTAAAACTACTACAAAAGTATATAATTCTTTCTCTCTCTCTCTCTCTCTCTCTCTCTCTCTCTCTCTCTCTCTCTCTCTCTCTCTCTCTCTCTCTCTCTCTCTCTCTCTCCTATCTCTCTCTCTTCTAATATACAAATTTATAACTTGTCATTACACCGAGAAAAACTTGCTTCATTAAAACCAGTTTCAGCATTATAAAAGAAAATCTTCAGTTTATAAAGCCACTTTAAAACTATTACAAAGTATATAATTCTCTCTCTCTCTCTCTCTCTCTCTCTCTCTCTCTCTCTCTCTCTCTCTCTCTCTCTCTCTCTCTCTGTATATGTGTATATATATATATCCCCTTCTTTTCTTTCCTATCCCTTCTCTGTGTAACTCGTTCCTTTCTATTCATAATTATATGTTCCTCTCAACATCTTCAGTGATAATCTGACAGAGATCTTCAACCTCTTCTTCATTTTGAGAAGATCAGCAGCCACAGACTAACCAACTTGAGACAATGTGCTTTTGAGAGAGAATCCTTACCTTCTACTGAGTTTTGAAGAGTGACGCAACACCTAGTTTGCCCTTGATGTGTAAGTTGATCTTCTTTTCTCAAGAATTTTAAACTACTTTAAATTCATGTGATCACTGCTTTTGATGTCATAGAAAAAGTGCTGAGACCTTCTGTTGGTTCAATTCAAGCAGCCTTGTGACATCAAGGCATTATTATTATTTTTTTGTGTGTGTGTTTTTCTTCGTTTTCTTCAGTAGGACATACAGGTTTTTCAATCTTTCATGTCATCTCTTTTCTTATCCTCTCAGCTTAAAACAAACTTCATCTTTCACAAAAATCATTTTTCTTTTGGATTTTCTCAAAAAATTAAGAGAGGGAAAAAAATCATTTCTTCTTGCTTTAAGTCTTTGAAAATCAAGACAAATTTTGGGCTACGTTTGTAGATCAATCAAAGGTAGTCAGCTAACACCCCATGTACAAGTGAGACTAACATGTTTATCTTCTTAAATTGATGTCTTTCTTTTCAACCAAATTTCATGTCTGCAAAGTGTTGTCTGTGAGTACAGTATTATCTTTATTTACTTACATGTATCTTTATGTAAGTCGCCATGTAGTGATATATTTTCTGTTTTTTTTTTTACTTCAAATTTCAAAGAGCATTAGAACGAGAGAGAGAGAGAGAGAGAGAGAGAGAGAGAGAGAGAGAGAGAGAGAGAGAGAGAGAGAGAGAGAGAGAGAGAGAGAGAGAGAGAGAGAATATATATATATATATTCAAGCAGCTTTGTGATATCATTGCATTATTATTTTTTTTGTGTGTGTGTTTTTCTTCGTTTTCTCCAGTAGGACAGACAGGTTTTTCAATCTTTCATGTCATCTCTTCTCTTATCCTCTCAGCTTAAAACAAACTTCATCTTTCACAAAAATCTTTTTTTTTTTTTTTTGGATTTTCTCAAAAAATAAAGAGAGGGAAAAAAATCATTTGTTCCTTCTTTAAGTCTTTGCAGGTCAAGACAAATTTTGGGCTACATTTGTAGACCAATCAAAGGTAGTCAGCTTACACCTTATGTACAAGTGAGACTTACATGTTTACCTTCTAATATTCATGTCTTTCTTTTCAAGCAAATTTCATATCTGCAAGGTGTTGTCTGTGAATACATTCCTTCGTATTATGTTTTTTTTTCACTATGTGTGATTTGAGTCCTTTGAACTTTCCAGCTTTGAAAATGTTATAGAACTGGAGTGAGATGTTATATTTGCAATCTTTGCTGTACTTATGGCAGTGGTTGTCTATACATAATTTTATGTAGAACAGCGCTCAACATATGTGGTATTCATCTACGTTCAAACAACAGAGACAATATATGTTTATATTGCTTACAACTACGTTTATTAGATACATCTTTTTTTTTCGTAGCTAGACACAAATCCTTAGATGATTCATGGAAAATATCCAGTATATCAATGAATTAGGTGCCCTGCTCTTTAGATTAGGCAATCATGACCTTTTGCGCATCTCTATCCCTTGATGCTGTTGCTCTTTAATCCATATCCTTTCCTTCTGCTTTCTTCTTCAGTGATGTCTAATAATTGTGGCAAGTTTTCTTTATTTTCTGCAATTAATACAGCGTCATCAGCGTATCTCATGTTGCTTACTTTGTGCCCTCCTATTTTAGTTCCTGGGTATCCTTCTATGCTTCTCAAATCATTTCACTGTAGAGAGAGAAAAGGTCCGGAGCAAACACACATCCTTGTCAGACACCGCACTTTATTTTTTTTGTTTTTGTTTTAATGAGCTGATTTACCCATCAACTCATATTGTTGCTGTCTCATATCATTTCATGTTTTATTTTTAATTGGTCTTGCCCATGGACCTCTCACAGACTAGCAGAGGGAAAGATACCCTCATTCCTCTTTCTCAGAGTTGGCTCTGAGCTGCCGCCCAATATAAGTCATGCTTTTTTACCTCTAATTTGAGCAAATATTATAAATTGAGTTAATCTTAAAGCATTCTAAGATGTACACTTTTTATAAACATACGTTTAATTTTTACACTGCTTGCTGTAGCCATTCTTTTTTTGCTCTTCAGGGAAGCCATTTTAATATTGAGCTATAAGAATATGATCTTCAGCTCAACACTGTATGATGTAATTGTCTAAACCTCGCCTCCATTCTCTCTCTTTCTTTTTTTCTCCCATTTTTGTCGTTCTGTCTTATTCTGGGCATAGACTATGAGGATTTTCTCCTTTTCCCTTGTCCTATATCATTTTTCCCATATTAAATCTTCATTTCTGTTTTTCACTTCATATTAAGACATTAGCTCTAAACTCTTATTAGAGCTGGCTAACCAGAGCCAAACCTTTTTTTTTCTTTTTCTCCCAACTCTTGAGGCTTTTATGTGAGGGATATGTGGACCCAAGGGTGCAACTAGCCGATTTTTGAAAGGAGGACCTCGGGGTAGTAACAATATTTCTAATCCAGGTTAATTCGAGGCACTTGTGGGATTGACAGACAGTGATAAAAATAGCATTATATGAAAGAATATATTTGTGAACTTCTCTTCCTATATTTTTAGTTAAAAAACTTTGTACAGTGCTATCTTTTAAGTCGCCATGTATTTTCTGGCTTTATTTTTACTTCAAATTTCAAAGAGGGTTAGAACGAGAAAGAGAAATAGAGAGAAAGGGGGGAGAGAGAGAGAGAGAGAGAGAGAGAGAGAGAGAGAGAGAGAGAGAGAGAGAGAGAGAGAGAGAGAGAGACAGACAGACAGACAGACAGACAGACAGACAGCATAAGCATACAATGACAATATATATGTATTAAAATTTAAGTTATTTTTGTTTTAAATATTTTTTTATATAAGCCTCTAGTTTTAAATGTTACAAAACTTATAACCATTTCTAAAGAAACTCAAGTTTCAGTATACATTGTCGATTTTAATCGAGACGCCTATAATACAAGCCTTTTCAGTTGAATATTGCTCACCCGATCGGCTGGTTAATCAGCACACTGTTACGATGACATTTGTTAATAGCTTATCTAGAGCAACTCCTTCACAGTCAAAACAACATCGTTCTCAAAACATAGAGAGGACGTGTTTTTTTACATTGTGAATGTCAAGGTGGTGGTTCTTGTGGAAACGGTCGACCTAGTTTTGGATTAACAAAAGACACAAACGTTTGTTGCCTCGTCTTTTTTTCCTAGTCTTTATTTGGCTAAGGTTTCAGCCCCCATATTAATCTTTCTTTTTTGTGATTCCTTTTCAGAAGTAAAACGTGGGACCTTGTTTGAATCCTCAAAGCTTTCTTATCATCCAGTTACTATTTCTCTGGATAACGCATTTAAAGAGAACATGGAAACTATGTTGACTGGAGTAAAAACCTAATTAATGTTTTTGAAAAAAATTTATGTGAATTATTAATTGTCTTTTATTGTAATGCAATGTGAGCTGAAAGTCAAACAAATTAAAGTTCATTTAACAGGCAATGCCCTTATATGTATTATCTCTTTTAATGAAAATGTCATATTCGTTTATGTTATATACATAAGTTTCACTGACGTTATTTTTAAAAGACTGGTATGTGTCTTTTTAATTATTTTAGAAAACAATGTGTATTATAATGATTTCTTTTTATATTTTTATAATTTGGATTTCTCTGAATAAACTCATATAACACTCTTTTTTTTATCTGTCTTTGTTGTTTTTGATAAATGTCTTGTTTTTAATAGGTTTTCGTATGTGTTTATGGTATTCATCAAGTGATTTCAATTCATTGCAATTTGCACAGAGTTTAAGATCCGTCATTTTTATACAAAAGAAATATTGAACTCCATTTTACAGTAATAGAAACATAAACCCTTATTGCCGAATTGATAATGCGTGGGTGGTATGTGTTGGGAACATAACATGGAATAGCCAACTGCCACAAAGATGGTGAATCAATATTGAATAATTAAATAGGGGTGACAAAATCCTCTTTATTTCGATCTCTACAAATCAAGCATAATTAAATATTATTACAATAGAATAGAATTCGAAAGTAAAAAAAAAATTCAAAACGCTAGAAAGATTTCCATTTTTTCTTTCTCTATACTAATACAATATTTATATAGATTACCAAATTGGAATTAACTGGCGGCCATATTGGATTATACTAAATATACACATTACCTAAATAAAATTAACTGTAGGCCATATTGAAATTATGCTAATTATAGAGATGGCCAGAATAGAATTAACCGGCGGAAAATATTAGTACATATGCTAATTATAGAGATTGCCAAAATAGAATTCACCGGCGGCCATATTGGATTTATGCTGATTATAGAGATTACTAAATTGGAATTAACTGGCAGCCATATTGGATTATACAAAATATACACATTGTCTAAATAGAATTAACTGGCGGCCATATTGAAATTATGCTAGTTATTGAGATGGCCAAAATAGAATTAATCGGCGGCCATATTGGAAGTAAGCTCATTATAGAGATGGCCAAAAAAGAAATTAACCGGCGGCCATATTGAATTTATGCTAATTATAGAGATGGCCAAAATGGAATTAACTGGCGGCCACATTAAAATTATGCTTGTTGTAGAGATTACCAAGATAAAACTAACCGGCGGCCATATTGAATTTATGCTAATTATAGAGATGGCCAAAATAGAATTAATCGACGGCTATATTGGATTTATGCTAATTATAAAGATGGCCAAAATAGAATCAACTGGCGGCCACATTAAAATTATGCTTGTTATAGAGATTACCAAGATAAAATTAACCGGCGGCCATATTGAATTTATGCTAATTATAGAGATGGCAAAAATAGAAATTAACCGGCGGCCATATTGAATTGATGCTAGTTATAGAGATGGCCAAAATAGAATTAACCGGCGGCCATATTGGATTTAATGTACTTGTATAGATTACCAAAATAAAATTGGAATTATGCTAATTATAGAGATGGCCAAAATAGAATTAATCGGCGGCTATATTGGATTTATGCTAATTATAGAGATGGCCAATATAGAAATTAAATGGCGGCCATATTGAATAATTGCTAATTATAGAGATGGCCAAAATAGACTTAACCGGCGGCCATATTGGATTTAATGTACTTGTATAGATTACCAAAATAAAATTGGAATTATGCTAATTATAGAGATGGCCAAAATAGAATTAATCGGCGGCTATATTGGATTTATGCTAATTATAGAGATGGCCAGAATAGAAATTAACCGGCGGCCATATTGGATTTATGCTAATTATAAAGATGGCCAGAATAGAATCAACTGGCGGCCACATTAAAATTATGCTTGTTATAGAGATTACCAAGATAAAATTAACCGGCGGCCATATTGAATTTATGCTAATTATAGAGATGGCCAAAATAGAAAATAACCGGCGGCCATATTGGATTTACGCTAATTATAGAGATGGCCAAAATAGAATTAACCGGCGGCCATATTGGATTTAATGTACTTGTATAGATTACCAAAATGAAATTGGAATTATGCTAATTATAGAGATGGCCAAAATAGAATTAATCGACGGCTATATTGGATTTATGCTAATTATAAAGATGGCCAAAATAGAATCAACTGGCGGCCACATTAAAATTATGCTTGTTATAGAGATTACCAAGATAAAATTAACCGGCGGCCATATTGAATTTATGCTAATTATAGAGATCGCCAAAATAGAAATTAACCGGCGGCCATATTGAATTGATGCTAGTTATAGAGATGGCCAAAATAGAATTAACCGGCGGCCATATTGGATTTAATGTACTTGTATAGATTACCAAAATAAAATTGGAATTATGCTAATTATAGAGATGGCCAAAATAGAATTAATCGGCGGCTATATTGGATTTATGCTAATTATAGAGATGGCCAAAATAGAAATTAACCGGCGGCCATATTGGATTTATGCTAATTATAAAGATGGCCAAAATAGAATCAACTGGCGGCCACATTAAAATTATGCTTGTTATAGAGATTACCAAGATAAAATTAACCGGCGGCCATATTGAATTTATGCTAATTATAGAGATGGCCAAAATAGAATTAACCGGCGGCCATATTGGATTTATGCTAATTATAAAGATGGCCAAAATAGAATCAACTGGCGGCCACATTAAAATTATGCTTGTTATAGAGATTACCAAGATAAAATTAACCGGCGGCCATATTGAATTTATGCTAATTATAGAGATGGCCAAAATAGAAATTAACCGGCGGCCATATTGAATTGATGCTAATTATAGAGATGGCCAAAATAGAATTAACCGGCGGCCATATTGGATTTAATGTACTTGTATAGATTACCAAAATAAAATTGGAATTATGCTAATTATAGAGATGGCCAAAATAGAATTAATCGGCGGCTATATTGGATTTATGCTAATTATAGAGATGGCCAAAATAGAAATTAACCGGCGGCCATATTGAATTTTTGCTAATTATAGAGATGGCCAAAATAGAATTAACCGGCGGCCATATTGGATTTAATGTACTTGTATAGATTACCAAAATAAAATTGGAACTATGCTAATTATAGAGATGGCCAAAATAGAATTAATCGGCGGCTATATTGGATTTATGCTAATTATAGAGATGGCCAAAATAGAAATTAACCGGCGGCCATATTGGATTTATGCTAATTATAAAGATGGCCAGAATAGAATCAACTGGCGGCCACATTAAAATTATGCTTGTTATAGAGATTACCAAGATAAAATTAACCGGCGGCCATATTGAATTTATGCTAATTATAGAGATGGCCAAAATAGAAAATCACCGGCGGCCATATTGGATTTATGCTAATTATAAAGATGGCCAAAATAGAATCAACTGGCGGCCACATTAAAATTATGCTTGTTATAGAGATTACCAAGATAAAATTAACCGGCGGCCATATTGAATTTATGCTAATTATAGAGATGGCCAAAATAGAAATTAACCGGCGGCCATATTGAATTGATGCTAGTTATAGAGATGGCCAAAATAGAATTAACCGGCGGCCATATTGGATTTAATGTACTTGTATAGATTACCAAAATAAAATTGGAATTATGCTAATTATAGAGATGGCCAAAATAGAATTAATCGGCGGCTATATTGGATTTATGCTAATTATAGAGATGGCCAAAATAGAAATTAAATGGCGGCCATATTGAATAATTGCTAATTATAGAGATGGCCAAAATAGAATTAACCGGCGGCCATATTGGATTTAATGTACTTGTATAGATTACCAAAATAAAATTGGAATTATGCTAATTATTGAGATGGCCAAAAAAGAATTAATCGGCGGCTATATTGGATTTATGCTAATTATAGAGATGGCCAAAATAGAAATTAACCGGCGGCCATATTGGATTTATGCTAATTATAGAGATGGCCAAAATAGAAACAACTGGCGGCCACATTAAAATTATGCTTGTTATAGAGATGGCCAAAGAAGAAATTAACCGGCGGCCATATTGAATTTATGCTAATTATAGAGATGGCCAAAATAGAAATTAACCGGCGGCCATATTGAATTGATGCTAGTTATAGAGATGGCCAAAATAGAATTAACCGGCGGCCATATTGGATTTAATGTACTTGTATAGATTACCAAAATAAAATTGGAACTATGCTAATTATAGAGATGGCCAAAATAGAATTAATCGGCGGCTATATTGGATTTATGCTAATTATAGAGATGGCCAAAATAGAAATTAACCGGCGGCCATATTGGATTTATGCTAATTATAAAGATGGCCAAAATAGAATCAACTGGCGGCCACATTAAAATTATGCTTGTTATAGAGATTACCAAGATAAAATTAACCGGCGGCCATATTGAATTTATGCTAATTATAGAGATGGCCAAAATAAAAAATCACCGGCGGCCATATTGGATTTCTGCTAATTATAAAGATGGCCAAAATAGAATCAACTGGCGGCCACATTAAAATTATGCTTGTTATAGAGATTACCAAGATAAAATTAACCGGCGGCCATATTGAATTTATGCTAATTATAGAGATGGCAAAAATAGAAATTAACCGGCGGCCATATTGAATTGATGCTCGTTATAGAGATGGCCAAAATAGAATTAACCGGCGGCCATATTGGATTTAATGTACTTGTATAGATTACCAAAATAAAATTGGAATTATGCTAATTATAGAGATGGCCAAAATAGAATTAATCGGCGGCTATATTGGATTTATGCTAATTATAGAGATGGCCAAAATAGAAATTAAATGGCGGCCATATTGAATAATTGCTAATTATAGAGATGGTCAAAATAGAATTAACCGGCGGCCATATTGGATTTAATGTACTTGTATAGATTACCAAAATAAAATTGGAATTATGCTAATTATAGAGATGGCCAAAATAGAATTAATCGGCGGCTATATTGGATTTATGCTAATTATAGAGATGGCCAAAATAGAAATTAACCGGCGGCCATATTGGATTTATGCTAATTATAGAGATGGCCAAAATAGAAATTAACCGGCGGCCATATTGAATTGATGCTAGTTATAGAGATGGCCAAAATAGAATTAACCGGCGGCCATATTGGATTTCATGTACTTGTATAGATAACCAAAATAAAATTGGGATTATGCTAATTATAGAGATGGCCAAAATAGAATTAATCGGGGGCTATATTGGATTTATGCTAATTATAGAGATGGCCAAAATAGAAATTAAATGGCGGCCATATTGAATAATTGCTAATTATAGAGATGGCCAAAATAGAATTAACCGGCGGCCATATTGGATTTAATGTACTTGTATAGATTACCAAAATAAAATTGGAATTATGCTAATTATAGAGATGGCCAAAATAGAATTAATCGGCGGCTATATTGGATTTATGCTAATTATAGAGATGGCCAAAATAGAAATTAACCGGCGGCCATATTGGATTTATGCTAATTATAAAGATGGCCAAAATAGAATCAACTGGCGGCCACATTAAAATTATGCTTGTTATAGAGATTACCAAGATAAAATTAACCGGCGGCCATATTGAATTTATGCTAATTATAGAGATGGCCAAAATAGAAAATAACCGGCGGCCATATTGGATTTATGCTAATTATAAAGATGGCCAAAATAGAATCAACTGGCAGCCACATTAAAATTATGCTTGTTATAGAGATTACCAAGATAAAATTAACCGGCGGCCATATTGAATTTATGCTAATTATAGAGATTTCCAAAATAGAATAAACTGGCGGCCATATTGGAATTATGCTAATTATAGAGATGGCCAAAATAGAATACACTGACGGCCATATTGGAATTATGCTAATTATAGAGATGGCCAAAAAAGAAATTAACCGGCGGCCATATTGAATTTATGCTAATTATAGAGATGGCCAAAATAGAAATTAACCGGCGGCCATATTAGATTTATGCTAATTATAGAGATGGCCAAAATAGAAATTAACCGGCGGCCATATTGAATTTATGCTAATTATAGAGATGGCCAAAAAAGAAATTAACCGGCGGCCATATTGAATTTTATTTTGGCCATCTCTATAATTAGCATAAATTCAATATGGCCGCCGGTTAATTTCTATTTTGGACATCTCTATAACAAGCATAATTTTAATGTGGCCGCCAGTTGATTCTATTTTGGCCATCTCTATAATTAGCATAAATTCAATATGGCCGCCGGTTAATTTCTATTTTGGCCATCTCTATAATTAGCATAAATTCAATATGGCCGCCGGTTAATTTCTATTTTGGCCATCTCTATAATTAGTTTATACTCTGTAAAGTACTAAGATAAACTTCCAGGTCATGAAAGTTTGAAACTTCTCAAAGAATATACATTTTTATATCAGATAGGTCAAAGCACCACAACTTTTATAATTTACACTAATAAGCAAGGTAAAGCTGTCCAGGCTTCCACCAAGTGGTACCAGGAAGAAGAAGCTGTAGGCCTCAGACCTTCACTAGACAAGGTAAAGCCATCTTGCGTTTCTAAACTCCATAACACAGTGCAACACTACACATCTTTTGATTTTGTGTGAGGCTAGGTAAAATGCAATAATCTTTTTGGTTGTGCAGTAATGTTTGTATATCTCAATCAATGTAGCAATGTGCCCAAGATAAGAAACTCAGTCTATTTTCAGATGTTTCAGAACATGCATTTCAAAAGTGACTCTTTTATTACATTGAAGATATGTTAAAAAGCAGTGCAGGCTACATTTCTGTCTTCCTTTCTTTTGCATCGACATTGTTATTTTTACATTTGAAAATTTAGAATATCTGTTTCCTGAATCAATTTGCATGAGGATGACTTGAAACATTTTCATTGATGTAATGGAGAAAAGTGATGAGGATGAGGTTTAATCATTAATATGGTTACAATTTTTTCATGATCTATAACGCCTGGATTATAAGTGTCTGCAATGTAAACATGTGCACAGAGATCAGAAGACTATAGAGCTTATTCATTGTTAGTTTTAAATTTCCATTAATACATAAATCTTGGTCCCGATATTTTTCAGCTCAAGCCCTCGTAAACAGAGCCTGCTTGATCAAAAACTTGTAGTGTGTTTAGGCTGTATCAAACATTCTTAGAAGGTTAGCCTGGCCAGAATGAATAGGGAAAGCCACCAAACTGAAATTGTCTCATCAAAGTGTGTTCACAAAAGCAAAGGAGAAATCCTTTGGATTGCTATTTAACTTGTTCTAATGCATTTATTACCTTATATGATAACTGAGAAGACAGAAATAAATATGCAACACTCTATAGACTTTGTAAAGATTTTATTTACATGTATTAGGTAGATATACACAAAAATGCCTTAACAGTTTGAAAATGGATAAATGACAATGATAAGCATGTTTCTTGTCATGAAATAATCTAGCAACCCGGAATTATTTCAAACCATAAAAGAAAAACAAAATGTCTACAAATTATTTCTTTATGTTCCCCACATGAGACAAGAAGAAATGTATTGGTTGACCCTTATATTGAACAAAATCCCACAAAAGTATAGAATGAATGTCTAATTATGAGATGCTATCACAAATATCAAGTGTTAAAATTCCATATCTGATTTCAAATCATAAATACTAATTTTCCTTTGCATCTATTAAGTTTACAGCCAGAGAATATGACCATTACATAATAAAAAGCATAGCAAAAGAATTGCAACAAATCTTCATAAGAATGAAGTGTAGATACGTCTCATTCCTCACCCTGAACCCCTTTTTTCCCCAAGACAATATCTCTTTCATTCTTTCTCACCCTGAAGGCCTTAATGGATATACTTTCAGACTTTTTCTTTTCTTAATTTGCTTTTCTTTTTGGTTGCTTTCAGCTTCTCTTTCTTTTCCACCAATTTCCTGGTTTCTTGGGAACTCTTCTTGCGTGAAATCATGATCTTGTGGTAAAGTCGTTTGTGTTTCTTGGGGATCATCATCTCCCCAAGACGCCTTTCTTCAGCCTCCTGACGAGCAAGTGCTTTCTGCTTGTCCACTTTCTCAATTGAGCCCTCAGAAACAGCCATTTTTACAGCCTAGAAAGTGATCAAAATTATGATGGTGTAAGATCAAGGATACAGAATAGACCCAATAACAGACTTTTTCAACAAATTTCAATTCTAATGAAATATTGACACTAAAAATCCTGTAAGAAATGCAAATTTATCTTGGCTTTTAATGTGAAATTTGAAAACTATTGCTATGGTGAACTTAACCTTCAACAATGTTTATGACAAAAGCTAACAGCATTCAAATTTTTATCCATAAAAAGAATACTTAATCTTACTTTACATTTGAACAATCTGATAATAGGTGATTGAAGAGTTCATTCACTCCTAACAATTGCAGCAATAATTTTGGAAATAACTCATTAACATTCTGGCAATGGGAAACTTTTAGAATTAACAAAAAAGATCATGTGAAGTCCTTGGGCTCAATTTGCATTAGCAGATTTCCGTTGTGTTTGTTGTAGATTTTTTTTCCATCAATTAGCCCTGACAATACTTTTTTTTTTTTTAAACATTATTTGAGGGCATCCTAAGAGATTCTGTTTTTTTTATCATTAAGAGCCTTTCCCTTTAGAGAGTCTACTTCTCAGACTGTCTGTTGACCTCTTTGCTGGTCTCCATTAACCCCTAGTCTAGTTGCACGACATTGTTAATCACACCCACCAAGGATGTCAGAGGTGAGGTGAAACGCCCATGGAAAGTTATCCGTTTTTGTCAGATAGTAATTTTGTGATGAATCGAGTGGTTCTTTTTATGCTATTCACTTTTCAGTTTCTATATACCGAATAGTACCTACTTAAAAAAAAATTGTTTTCTTGAGCCTGAACAGATGGGAGTTTGATTTACCTCTGTTGAATGACATAAGCCTAAAAAAGCACAGCTCAACATTTTCAGACATGCTGAACACAAAACTAATCTAAATTTAGACCTGAGGGTAAGACAAGATTTGGACTCAAAATTTTGATAAAGAAAGCCCTTTTTGAAGAATGCTTATCAAAACTTATTGAAAAAATGGCTTAGTGTAAGAAGTAAGCTTGTTCACATCTGCGCAAAACATTTATTTTTGGGTAAAATATTTAATATCCAAAATACATATATTTCTTGTTAAAAAAAATGTATCTTGCAAAACATTGCATGTTATGCACTTTAACCCGGACAATCATTTGGACAGATCAACAATTAATGGATTAAAAGTAATAAAAAGAACTAAGTCACATTAGAAGAGTCTTGCAAAGGACACTTACCTTCTTTTCAGGCGCTTCAGAATCTTCTCTTGAATTCCTCTTTCTTTTGTTGCCAGCTTTCGGTTGTTCAGTTTCTTCAGCATCTGAGTATTGAGTTGAAGAAAAAAAGTATTCACTACAAGTAAATACCATGATTACATCAAATCTACGGGAGATTGACTGCAACGCAACAGCAGTAATAATTTCTTAAAATTTTCTCTATCTAATAATATGCTAAAATTTCATTTTTATTCTCTATTGAAACACAATATGATAGGTAAGAAACCGATTACCCCCTTTCCTCCCCTAATAAAAGACAACACTTATCTCTGTTAAGCAGAGGCTTACCAAAGAAAAACATAGTTAGATCAGTCTCATAACTCATTTACTTCAATTTATTTTATTCATTTTTCTTGAGACAATTTGAATTCAAATAAAAAAAAATCCAAAGAAACATATAGATTATGTGAAGAAACTGTTGATTTCAATAAACACAATGCATACATATAAACATATAGGTTTATCCTTAAAAGGGGTTGAAATTATACGGGCCTTTCTAAGGAAAAACAAGTCAAAATATAATATTTGATAAATAAATTTAAGAGACAAGGGTAAAACTGTTAAGTGAAAAGCACACTGTGTCTGCCTCATAGGCATAAGACTTTTAAATAAAGAGATCAAAGAAATCTAAAATAAAAATGTTCAAAGTTACCTTCATCTTCACTGTCTTCATCTTCGTCTCTTTCGCTTTCTTCTTCCTCTTCCTCTGCCTCTCCTCTCATTCTCTTGAGGAATTTGACCTTCTCCTCAGGCACATATTCTCCCTCTCTCTCTTCAACAAACGGTGAAAGATGGGGCGGACACGGTATACCAGGGAAGTATTCTTGTGGAGGTAGCAGTATCCTTGCATTGATACAGTCAAACACCCACTGTGGTTGAATGTATGTTCTGCATGGGCGAAAGAAAGGAAACTTTTAACTTATTCAGAAAATATGACTTTTGCAAATGTATTTAGTACTCATTCGTTCAAGCGCTGATTTTAACATCACTTTAATTCTTCTACACATTCTATGATAACTATGAAAAACTCAGATGATTTAAAATAATGGTGAATGGCACCTTTGAAGCCTTTATTCATTTATATCTTTTAACATCATTTTCGTAGGATTTTCTAAGTACTGTTGTTAAAAAGTGGAAATCTATAATGTACAAATTGATTGAGGTATAAAGGATCTTTATGTATATATATATATAAGACATTCTTTAAATTTTTTGGATCTGTTAAAAATAAAAGAATCGAATGGTAAAAAATTGATTTATTATTACAACTATGGAACTACAATAATATCTCAGCTGGTTGGATTTCAGAGCTGCCACCAAGAAGTAAATGTAAATAACAGAAAAGAGTATTTAAGCCATATATTCTGATTTTGCCTGTTCATCTTTTTTCAAAAACAAAAAAGAAAAAAAAAGATATGATTACAATGGATGATGACTTTTCCTCTAATACAGTGCTTTATATGTTTACAAGAGAACCCAAATATATCACAGAATTGAAAAAAGAAAAGAAAATGCTATCATGTTAAAACCTGTCTTGAAAGAAGTCCTGGACACAAAAAAAATAGGTTAGGTATGGATAACTCATATCATTCCAACCCCCTAAATCTGTTGTTTTTTTTCCCTTTCTGTGTATCCTGCTCACCACATTATTCCTACCATACTTTCAAGTCTCCCCTATTCTTCTGCTAACTAACAGAACTCTTTCTCTTTTGTTCATTAAAATACTCTAGCTCTTCCCAAATTTCTCTCCCTATTTCATCTCTCCTATATACAAATAAATGGAAAGTAAATTTTTAAAGAACTATACAACTAAATTATGATGCACCATAAAACAATAGAAACTTTAAGTTTCATCCATCCAGCTTTTGTCTTAGCAAGCAAAATACTAAAATTACCAGTTATAAAAAGTTGGCAATTCAGAAATTGGTAAGACTGTTTTAAATTTAAAAAAAAATAAGAATTGTTTGGCATGGAAATTTTTTAAAAAGCTTGCACGTTTCTTTAATGTAAAATTACGTCTCTTAGAGTTCTTCAAATAAACCAGCTAAATAAACAAGAATGACACAAACCTGTCCAGTCTCTGGTTGCTGACAGTGGGACGATCTATGATGTGGTGAGTGATACCATCATCACTATCACAATATGTAGCACCCATGCCAAGACTGCTGTCCCATGAGGCCTCCCCACCACAGCATCTAAACATTAGAGAAAAGGAAGAATGGTTTACTTTACTGTAAATTATTTTCCCCAAAGATGGGAGAAACAGAAAAATTGCATTGATTTGAGATCCAAAAAACGTTTTTGTTTGTACTTCAGTCCATTCAAGATAAGCTTCATCAAGGTTAGTCTCAATTTTAAAAAAGGCATTCAGAAGTATTTTTACTTCTTTCAATTAATTTTCTACTTGCAGATATCCTAAACAAGTGACAATCAAGAACAACAAACCACTGCATGGCTAGTATAAAAATGGTGTTTACAAATTATGATAAAATTATAAAAACAAAAAACAATTTTAATTCCTATTTTCAGACTAGTTCTGTAGAATAATAATGCATAAACTTTAATTGCAGACTTGAGTCAAAACAAAAGAACGCTGACATCTGGAGAACTTATGAGAAAGATAATGAGGAAGAAGTAGTTTAAGATAGCATAAATACATTTTCAGATGCCAATTCTATCTTGAACTTTTCAACAATAATTTATCCAGAGGTGCCAACTGACTACTGGCTCTGACAAAAAAATTCTGAACTTTTTCTAGGTTCTAAAAATGACTGCGCATAGCCTGTGTGACTCGTTACTAAAGTGTTCTAAATTGTAATTTTTACTCAGATTAATTTCATTTGAGTTAAGCTGTCAATGATTATAATTTATGATAAGTTGGCCCTTGATCATCTCTTTTGTCCTTACATTAATCTGGAACAGTTAATTTATCCAGGAAAGGTCATGTGAGGTTAGAAAAATTTGTGTCACATCATGAGATATTTGAAATCTAGTTAAATTAGGTTTAGAATTATGCATTGTGTATTTTTACTAAAGGGATAAAATTCCAAATAATGAAGAAATGTTTTGCACCCCCCATTTGACAACTTCTGAGAAAGGCTTGGTTTGTAGTCAATATTTATTTTGTTGATTGTTTAACAAAAAGAAGAACGCTTAAAAGCTGGCATTGCAGGGTATAATACAGAATTTGTATTATTGAATAAATAAATACAGATAGTAATTTATATGAATCTAAGCTCTTCATACACTGCTCCTACACCCTTTTTTTTTGACTGCCTTAATGGTAAATAGCCCAGCCAGCAGCTATAAAACATTCTAACCTGACAGAAATTGAAGATAGAAAATTTCTAGGTTGTACATCATTCTCACCTGATCACAAATGTTAGCTCCTCCCGTGGTACCTCTCTGTTAAGATAGAACTTGCAACCTTTGAACAAATTTTGTAGACGACTCACTGTGGCAGCCTCTAATTTTGACTTCTCAATATACTCTGGGTCATCCACCTGAAGCGACATTAACAGAAAGCAATACTTACTTTTCATTTAGTATATCAAAAAGATAATGCAATTTTTTACCAAATTAAACAATGAAAGCCCAAAATTAATCTCTGCTTTTTGTAGGAGTTGTTTTGTAAAATGCAAAGACACTGGGCATCAATCAATGTTAAATGACAAAAAGGTAAGGATCATAAATATTATAAAAAGAAAAGTAAAACAAAAGAAGATGATCATGCCCTTACATTTACAGCATTCATGGCATCCACCTCTGGATCATCTTCTATATCATCCGGATGCTCGCCCGTGGATCGGATCTGAGGAGCAAGACTTGCCAGGTGCTCATCAATACTGTCTCCTTCCAGACAGTGTGCTGAGTCATGTGAGACATGTTCCGTCAGCTAATAGGATTGAATAACGATCAATGCAATTTTACTTATCTTTGTATTAAATGATAATTAGGTGGAGCTATAAAACAAATTTTGCTTGGTGCAATAATAATTATGAACCACTGTATTGTGTTTCTAATAATGAGAGAAAGAATGTTGCTTTCTGTTAAGCAGCAACATGATTTGATCAGCCATTAAGAGAAGAAAAGAATTTGATAATCAGTAAATTATGTACATATTTTTAAATGATATTATGAGAAATGTTAAGGTGCCACAATTTTAGAACATATTATGCAGTAGTATTCTTTTATCTTAAATAACTTTCCTAATATTTGACTTTTTTGGGGGGTCAACCAAACCCCATTTAGTATGAATATTCTGCAGTAAATTTAGAAGTGCACAAATAAGCAAGAAATTAAAAATAAAAAGGAGGGTTTAATTTTCCTTAAATAATGTATATCTCTTTATGAAATTGAACTCCAAAAATGCAGAAACTTGAAATAGTTATGCAGCAAGGTCTGATAATGTTGGTTTTTTTTTTAATTAATATATAAGGCAAACATATACCTGTGGAGGGTAAACCAAATGGCTGTCACTATAGAGTTTGATGTTGATGTGACCCAACAAAACAGAATTGTACTCAGCAAATGTTTCCATAATTTTGTAGTCTACATCTTGGGGGTGCTGCAACAATTTGAGTAATAGTTAAAAGTTTAAATGGTTCTGAATAAAATAAAATAAAGTCAAAACTCAAACTTAACAAGGATATGACAAAGCTAATGTTCTTTTCTTTAAGCTATCAGAGAACCAATAAAAGCGAATTGGTAACCCAAGAAGAAATAAATCAAATTACTTGTAGAAGGCCAAAAAATGGAATAATATTGACACATGATTTTGACACAAATAGAGAATATTACTTAAAACCAATGCATATCACCAAATTATTCTGTTTACATAAAACATATTCATAGATAACTAGGCATTTCATAATTAGCTTTGATTTTTTTTGTTTCTCAACTCCATTCCTATTCACGACACTGATTCTACTGAATTCATAAATTTAAGCAGTGATTTTGAAATCAATTCATAAAATTTCAGTTTTGCTAAGCCTCTCAGATCTTCTTAGTTTTAATTAGAGAGATAAAATTTTTTTGCAATTTTTTTTATATGATTTTAGGAATATTATAATGAAGAATCTTAGCTCTTTTACATAACTTTAGCTGAATACATTGCACCCTCAAAATATTTTATTTAGGTAACATGTGTAATCAAAAGCACAAAGTCATGGAATATCAAATCTTATAAATAATATGAAGCCATTGTGAACTGACACAAAAATTTTAAGTTCATTTCACCTTGAAACAGAGAAAAACTTTACCTCATAGCCTCGTTTGTGAGACACTACCCACGTGATGGTTTCACCCTTAATGTCTGCCTGATAGTAGATGCCCTTGATTGACACAAATACCTAAGAGGAATAAAATTTTATCATTTGATGTGCCAACACCAGTCATAAATATTTTACATTGCATGTATAATCAAATCGTAATACTTCTAATAATATACATAGTTTTGGACAAGTGAAATTAAAAAAGAGTTCAAATATCTCTCTGCAATAGATTGATAAAATAGGGAGTGTGCAGTAAAAAATTAGAAGAATGATTATGTAAAATAGTTTTCCATTTATTATAAAAGTAATGCAATTACACATTTCAGCAAAACGAGAATTGTACTAAGAGATGATGAAAAATATAAAAAAGACAGTCATAAAAAGCCCTTTTCAGGTACAATGAAATTGAATAATTATCAATTTGGGAAGAGAAAAAAAATACTTGCTTTTCTCAATGCTTTTGCAGCTATCACATAATGTTGAAATTCAACTGAAAAAGAAATTTTTTAAATGGTATCAGATTCGTAGATATCATCACATTAGCTTTCTTACACCTCACTGCTAAACAAAAGCCAATTTTTTTTAATAATCACATAAAAAACAAACAGGTTAAAGCATAGATTGTACGTGTGTATGTAATTTTTTTTTAAAAAGACAGATCAGTGGTTGCAGCAATAGCTTCAGTAGAGGGAGCTGTGATATGTACATCTTCAAAACAAAACAATTTTAATCTTATTTCATTAACTGAGCCTGAATGGGTGGATTTTATAATCAAAGGCAACTTGTACTGCCTAACACTGCTTAGATTCCTAACAGCAATATTCCTGGCAAGTTTTATTACTTCTTTTGGTTATAAAATATAATTTTATATTCTTGGGACTATTTCTTGTGACTTAAGCAAGCCAAAAAGTGAAATCAAGCATGAATTATCCAATGCTCCTCTGTCAAAAAAAGTCTAATAGTTCCATGATAAATGTGCAAAATAGCAAAAATCAATTTGCTTATTTGGAATTTTAAGAACATCTGGTAGATCAATTTATCAGGCACTGGATTCAAGGGTGGTAAATCCAACCCCTCCCCCCTCCCCCTTCCCTCCTTTTCTCAGAGAGAGAGAGAGAGAGAGAGAGAGAGAGAGAGAGAGAGAGAGAGAGAGAGAGAGAGAGAGAGAGAGAGAGAGAGAGAGAGAGAGAGAAAGAAAAAGAGAAAGAGATACAGTCATTATCTTATACTCAGAGTCAGATTAAGAATCTTTTAAAATTTTAGCCAAATTTTGAAAGCAAACTGTTCAATAATCTTTGAATACCTTGATGCCAAACTTTGCTAAATTATATCAGGGTCATCAAGCATGATTGCAAAGTTTCATAAATGTTTATCTCAGTGTTGTAAGTTTCATGGTAAACAATTTTAGAAATTAAGTATCATTGAAGCAGTAGGACAGTGGACACCACTTAAATCAATGCCTCTTATGTCAATCTTTTTGTTGGGTCTGCACTCCTTCTAATAGGTCTTATGTAAGCTCTTGAACATAGGAAACCAAAACGTCATTGTTTTCACTTCTTTTAGCCAATAAAAACAAGCTTTATCTCCTCTGACTCATCGGTAAGTTAGCATTAGACAATGCCCCAGCAAGTTATCAAATGCTGACAGGAGAGATACGTGTGTTGTCTTTACACAACGTGGGATTTTGGCTGAATCCATGTCTAAGTACAGTTGTAGGGCCTACAACAGTAGCAAAGCTGCTGGAACAACTCCCGCTCTGGTAAGCCTACCTATCACCCTGTGATTGGTTGATTGGCTTCTGCTAACCCATCCGCTCTCCCCCACCCGTCCCTCTTGATATTTATGGATAGGCCGAGAGGTAGAACACTCTGTACATTTTGCGTTCATTGTGTTTGTAGGCTAGACCTGTCTCCTCTGTGATTGTTTGTGATTGAACACTGTTCACCTATTTGATCTCTGTAGGGCCAGGCCTAGCAAAATCGATGTTACTTAGAGCTTAGATCTAAGCCTAAATTTTTCATACATTATGTTTGTAGGTTTGATCTGCCACTGTAATTGGTTGATTGAACACTGATCTCTCATCCCATCTCTCCTCGGCTGTAATGCTAGGCCTAGTACAATCGTAATTTACTTAGATTTAGATTTTGCCGGCATTTTGTTTGTAGGCTAGACTTGCTTCCTCCAAGAAGTGTGATTGGTTGATTAAACAGTGCCCATCCATTCCATCTCTCTGCCGCTATAGGACCAGACAATTGGTTTAATTTATAAATTATTGACATACATTGTGCGTGCGGATTGCAATAAAATTCTAAGCAAGAATAAATTTCATCTTGGCACCAGAACCAGACTGATTTCTCACTACCAGTTCTCACTTGAAAATATAACGAAGTGAAAAAGCCTATACCAATGGCAGACGCAAAAATAACCCTGACCCTCAAACGGATAATGGAAGTTACTGGACAATAAGTGAAGAGAAAAGAACAATGCTGAAACAGGCAAAAAACAAAGAAAGGGAAAAATGATTTTTTAAATAACAAAAGCCAAATATCAAAACAATCACACAAGTTTAATAGGCTGCCTATAGTAGCATGGGTTAAATTTAAGGAGTTTTTTCCTTTATTTACTTAACTCGATTTTTCACATAAGGCTATGTTATTAGTTATGCCCCCTGAAGATTGAGTCAAGCAGTGTTGACTGTATTTAGCACCACATGTGGATTATAGGAAGTAGTAGAAGGTAGACCCTCTTTAAGTTTGTTTTGCGATGAGATACGAGAAAAGTAAATCTGAAAGAGAAGAAAGAGGATAAACAAAGTAAAGGGAGGAGGTGCAGAATAAGAAATAACCCTACCAGTTCTTTTCCGGCAAAGCTGAACCAGATCCACTTTGATGCGCTGTGAGTGAGGAAATGTGGCAAACACAAAACAGAGGTTCAGACAGTCATCTAGATCTCTAAGGGCATCAGTGAATGTCGGGTACCTTTGGATTTTTAATTGGAATTGCATGCACAATGAAACACAATTTACTAAGAAATCTTTTTGAGGCTCTAGAGATATTAATAATCACAGCTGCTTGACCATATACTTTGCTTCCAAAAAGCATTATTTAAGTCCCCCATGATATTCAAACGTCTTGCATATTAGTACATTCCAATTATTCTTAAGTAAGCAAGAACTTGCTTGTCATCCAAGAGGGGGAAAAAACCCATCAATAAATCATGTTTCACCTATGCATCATGTTGAATACATGGAAATCCCGGTGCCATTATTCTATAGTCCTAGAGACGTGAACATTAGAGTTAATCACGATAACCTTACCTCTCTTTCATGACATGTTTCAAACTATACACAGGTTTGTTGTCACGAATTATTGATTCTGCAAATCTGTTCTTTTTTGCAACTGCTTTCTTTAACCTCCTGAGATAGTGCTGAAAAAAAAGAAAGGAGCAAAAATCAGGACATGGTTATCCAGAACATATTTCAATAAACCTGTGTTATACTAGTATATATTTAACAAAAAGTTGCATAAATGCAGAGGATAGATTTTTGTTGTGTAGATAGCCTTTTATTAAAAAAAATGAAAAACACTTGTACAACTGATAAAAGGCATTTTAAAAATGTTTTCAAACAGTTTGATTTTGAGTTTTGATTGTCACAAATATATTCTTACCTTTTTCTCTCTGAATTTTATAATAAGGTTATCGTGAGCGAGAAATTGTATGTCTTTCAGGTTGTAGAATGTCTTGACAGCTGTGCTCCCTTTGTTCACTTTCTTTTTGTGCAAAGGTTCCACTGGATAGATACCTTTGAAAATACATAGGGCCCTAGGGAAGAGTAGAGAGACATTAGTCATCGCAATGAAATATTCACAACTAATTTGATGTATGTATTGTTAAATTTGCTGAAAAAATCTGGCTAAATGAAAAAAAAACATCTCTTAATATTCTTGTGGTGTGTAAATATATATAAAGATCTCATAAAAAAGGTAAAAAGGAACAATCTACACAAAAATCACAATATATTTATCTCTATCTTTTTCATTTTTCTTGATTCTTTCAACAAAAATTAGGTCTAACCAATTTCTTTTTTTTTGGCAAACAACTTGAATGCTTCATTGAAAATTTGTTTAAGTTCAAAATTTAAAAAAAAGGAACTGCGAGTTAAGCTGAGTTTTCATTTTTTTCAGGTTGAATACTTATTAAATTGCTTTCTATTTTAAGTTAAGTACTCTACATTCAGGTATGAATGCTTTTCCTCAGGAACTTAAAAATTTTTACCTGAAGTCACCAAGACTAAGCTGAAGCTTTTTGAGTGCTTTGTTTCTGGAAACAAAAGCTGTGGCTGACCCACGCTCAAACTGAAAAAGATAAGGGATACATGCCATACTTATAAAAAATCTCAGATAGTAAAAATATTTAAATCAGTATAAGTTTTTATTGAAGGATTCAAAAGATCAAAAATGGATATCAATAGACTTGCAAAATAATTTAAATATAATAAATGTGTAACTGTTCAATTCTTTTTTTCAAAACTTCAAACTATTAAGTTTTTTTCTGCCTTTAGAAAGCCAAAGAATCGATAATAAGATATAAATGTCTGGTTCCATGAATGGCCAGTCTCTGACACTTCTGATTACGACAGCAACATTGTTAACCTCAAATTGGTAGTTTCCTTGTAAAACATTTTTTAGCGTAATTCCCCATGAAAATACTAAATGCAAATACAAAGCTAAGGTAATCATAACAATGATTGCTTCCATGTTTTTTAACATAATAGGCTGTTTCTGAGTGACACCCGTTGACAAAGTCACAAACTTCCCATTTATTTTTTTCATGAAATCAGATGAGCTTTATTTTGTTTTGAACCTAATAAAGTGATTTTGCTCCCACTCATAAGTTTCTTATTTGCTCTACATAGCGCTCCTGACCTATTTCAAAGAATATATTTCTCATACTATGAAGATGAAACAAAGCATTTAATTTTATGAAAGAAAATAAGTCTATGCTATTTGTCTCACAGCTTTTCATTTGATTGGTCACCAGATAGCTCAAGTGGGAGATAATTTGATTGAAAAACGGAACTTTCAAAAATTAATCCCTAGCTGAGATATCTTTAAGTGGAGCCAGGTTCCATCTAACCACCATGATTATGATCCATGACAAAAAGATGCCGTCTGCATACATGATTCTTTGTGAAACTTAGGAGACTTGAAATTAGAAGATGTACATCAATGGTAAGGAAAACGTCTTTTATGTCAGAATATTGGTCTTAGTTGACTCTTCCAAAAATCAAGAATATCTCTGAATCCAATCCTGAATCATCAACTTTTGATACATGATTATTCAGTCATCATTATGATTGAATTCTTTCTTCTATACCATCTTTAATGAAAGCCTGAAAAGATTTTTTCCCTTCCTGCCTTTAGTTTAACTCACCCAGCACAGATACCGAGTATACTTGGCTGCCCTTCTGTTGCATTTAAAAACAGAGAATACTTGGTATTCACATTTTACATCCCAAACCAACATTAGTAATTCAGATCAAGGTAAAGGAAAGTACTCATATGTTACCCAGGCAGGCTCGTTATCTACCCTCTTCAAATTGACTCTAACAATTTTCCATCACTTAGGCCTAGATCTACATCGTAGTTGAAATCTGACACTAAAACACATTTAAAATTCAATATTCATAAATTTAGCCTATAAAAGATTTGATTCGAAGATAGTAGACTAAGGTGATCTGGGGCAACAAACGAAATCACCCAAATCACGGGCTCTGAACTTCATTCTACTCCAATACGACATAGATCCTTCTATCCGATAAACATGTATCACTTCTTACCAACTAAAAGTAGTGAAATCACAGGGGTTTGTTTGTGGAACCTGCCATATATTTTAAGCGATCTAGATCCAGTTCTTGTATAGCCTATAAATCGAGATCTTACATTTACAATAGGCCTACATCTAGAGATCTACAATATAGATCTAGATAGATTGAGTCAATCAAATTCGCCTATAGGTCTTTGATTTAGATTCAATAGTTATCTTTGTTTTTTAACCAAAAAAAAAATTAACTGTGTTCTTGTCTTTTTTAACTATAAAAAGTAGTTACCTTCTTTTTCTTAGTTCCACCCATGCTTTTCAGTCCTCCTTTCGATTCCAAAATTAATGACTCGTTTTCCGGATTGACGTTGAGATCGCAGTTTTTAGATTATCAAAACTAAAACTTAACCAAAACTTTTAGGAAACAGAACAAAACTCGTGCGGCGCCGTTTTATAACAAACCAAAGCGAAAAAAATCGATTTGAACAATCAACCAAAAAAAAAAAAAAAAAAGAAAAGGAAATGAGCAACAGAAAGATTGCAATGAAATTGTTTGGTTTAGTACGTCTACCATTCTTGTATTTATCTGTTTCGGCTTATAATTTTAATCTCCGCCAAAGGAAACTAAGATGAAAAGTTACGAGCCTGTATAGCAGCTAAACTTATATGGTTCGGTGCTACTGAGAAACAAAATATAATATTTATTATATAATAGTATTTAGGACTTTCTTGAACGGGTTATGAATCAGAAAAGTTGAGGTGATTAAAGAAGTGGCACTCCAGTAGCAGTTGTGAGTTGTGGATGAAGAAGAAGAAGAAGAAATAGTAGTAATAGTAGTAGTAGTAGTAGTAGTAGTAGCAGCAGCAGCAGCAGCAGCAGCAGCAGTAGTAGTAGTAGTAGTAGTAGTAGTAGTAGTAGTAGTAGTAGTAGTAGTAGTAGTAGTAGTAGTAGTAGTAGTAGTAGTAGTAGTAAAGTCAATTAAAACTGAATGTCGCAGTGGAGGTTTGGGAATAGTTAAGAAGCACTCGAAAAAAATTAAGCAGCTCCAAAATTTAGAATACAAAACAAAACACGTAAGCTTTCGGCTTTACGCCTTCTTCAGACACAAAAACAAGAACAAGATATTACACACACATATCTGCATATAAATGTGAAATACAAACTAAAAAAAAATTTTTTTTTTCAATGATGAAACCAAAGAAACAAATCGTTTGTTTTTCTGGGTCATGAAACCGTTTTGAATATAGCTCGGTTATCACGTTTTTACACTTCAAAAAAAAAATAAAAAAAATAATAATATTTTTCAGGAAATGGTCCAAATTTATGGGGGACAAATCTCCTCGGTACAATTCTGTGACCGGTTAAGTAAAATTTCCTTTTCAGTGTCCATCAAAATGCTAGGTGACCTCATTTTCCAAACACGGCCACGCCCATTCTCATTTGCCTTCCAGATAGCCTGTTCCCTCAGCCGCACACACACACAAATCGATAATCTAGTCATCGAGATCAATCTAAACCTGGCCCAGCAAAGCATGACAAGCGACAGAGCTATGTCAGAGATTGTGCTGCTACACGCTTGATAGGCCGACCACATTAAGAAACAGCGGTTAGATATTATTTCATTACTCCTTTTCGACCTGCAGATTTGTTTTCCTTCTACTTTTTTTTTTTTTTTTTTTTTAATTTTTGCCTTTAAAGTATCTATCTTTTGGTTCACTTTATTGGAGGCATAGTGGAGGTTATTATAAGTGATTGAAGTAGGTAGGTCATATATATTTTATTTCTATGATTCTGCGTCATGAAAACATTTTATTTTCTGCTTCAATAGCATTTCTTTTTCTCATCCGTAAGGAAATAATGTTAATCATCCCCTTTTCCAACTCTACTTAAAAAAAACAAACAAACCCAACAACATATAGGCTATGCTTTGTCTAATGAAACCTTGCAGTAGATGAAAGAGGCCAATGCTCTTCTGAAATAATGAGCATGTAAGCTCGTTGGTTAAGTAAATATAACTTCCTTGTTCAGGGAACTGAAAAGAGTGGTTTTGAAACATGATCTTCCCATGCTAGGCCTCAGTGAAAGACATTGCGGTTAAATTTGAAATAGAACAGTTTAAGCTGTCGGCAGGGACTTTTATCTATAATAAACAGGACAAAGGATTGACCATTAGAGTTCCAAGATTGGCAGACATAAAGTATACAGAAATAAACCTGAATCGCACTTAAAAGCCTGGGGCATACAACCATGTATTAAGAAGCCTGGTGCAAACTTGAACAAGATAACACATAGTGAATTACTTTGTTCCAATCTTCTTTAGTCTCAAGAAGAGAATTAAGTTGACCTCAGCCTTCTGTATCCAGTAAGCCATGAGTTTACGTCTATGTTGCAAGGAAGATTTCTTTCAGTAAAAATTCGTTGGGGGACTTAGGAGACAAAAAAAACTTGCAGCAAGGTGAGCCAAGAGGCGCGGCATGAATGCACGTTTCCGTAGTGCTTCAGGCGTTAACGTTATTGTAAAGTGTTCCTCCATCGTTCTCGTGTGAGAGCTTTGAATCGTTGTGGCTGGCTTGGTGGCTTTGAATATATGAGTAGGCCTATGCTTGTAGTAGCAAGCAACCTGAAGGAGTGTAAACACTGGAAGCGCAGTAAAGTCTTGGCGGTGTTGTAGGTCAATGGCTATAGACTCTGGTTTTCAACTTGCAGACGGCAGGGTCGATTATTATTTTCTTCTCGCTTCTGCTAACTGTAGCATGCTGCTAGGCTAATAATAATCTTGATTCTGCGAGGTGAATTCATTCCGAATGTGCTCTCCTTTTTGTTTTTCTCTTTTTAATCTAAAATTCATTGGATGTACATAATGCACCTACATGTCAGGGTTTTTAAAGCAAGTAGATTGTTCACAACGGACGATCTTATACGTTCTTGAAACTCTTTATTCGTTATTAATTACTGCATAATATCGTCTGCGAAGGTACATGCTTATAAATTTACACACAACACAACAACCAGGTAAGTTGGAAATCAAGAGTAAAAATTGTAAAAATAGAATATAATAGAAATATTCTTGAAGGTGCAAAGGTAGATTATATTAATAAATAAACTTAACTATAGACTGGTAAAGAGATGAATAAATCGGTAAATGAATGAATAGGTAGTTAGGTATGTGGATAAATAGATTGAAAAATAGATAGATAGATAGAAAGATAGTCAGATAGACAGATAGATACAAAGATAGATATCTTTAGATAGATAGAAAGGTTGTGTTACACACGTGTATACCTGCGAAAAGGTATGCTTATGCCACAGGTAGTTTTAAATAAATCCAGCAGGAGCAGCAGCAGTAGCAGCAGCAGCAGCAGCAGCAGCAGCAGTAGTAGTAGTAGTAGTAGTAGTAGTAGTAGTAGTAGTAGTAGTAGTAGTAGTAGTAGTAGTAGGAGGAGGAGGAGGAGGAGGAGGAGGAGGAGTATCAAATTTAGATATAGAGGAGGCAAACCACTGTGTTAATATAAGTAAGAATTATAACAGCAAGAATTTTAGGTTGTGCTCAACATTGGTTAGGCTTTTAAGTGAAAATGACCGAAAATGCTTGAATTGGTGAGATTAGAACCATCGATTTATAGATGCTTCGGCACCCATCGCCTTGCCACTCAAAGAGAACATAGCTTATACCAATACGCCACTAAGCTTAGTTCTAATCCCACCAATTCAAGCATTTTCGGTCATTTTCTCTTAAAAGCCTTACCCTGACCACTGCTGAGCACTACCTAAAATTATAGCTCTTATAATTCTGACTTGTAGTAGTAGAAGTAGTAGTAGTAGTAGTAGTAGTAGTAGTAGTAGTAGTAGTAGTAGTAGTAGTAGTAGTAGTAGTAGTAGTAGTAGTAGTATTAGAAGTAGTAGTAGTAGTACATGTAGTTATAGCAGCAGCAGCAGCAGCAGCAGTAGTAGTAGTAGTAGTAGTAGTAGTAGTAGTAGTAGTAGTAGTAGTAGTATTATTATTATTAGTAGTATTAGTAGTACATATAGTTATAGCAGCAGCAGCAGCAGCAGCAGCAGCAGTAGTAGTAGTAGTAGTAGTAGTAGTAGTAGTAGTAGTAGTAGTAGTCGTAGTAGTAATAAGAGTAGTAGTAGTAGTAGTAGTAGTAGTAGTAGTAGTAGTAGTAGTAGTAGTAGTAGTAGTAGTAGTAGTAGTAGTAGTAGTAGTAGTAGTAGTAGTAGTAGTAGTAGTAGTAGTAGTAGTAGTAGTAGTAAGTAGTAGTAGTAGTAAGAACTAAAGTATCATATTAGCATCCTACAATCTTTAAAATCAACAGTTAACAATTACATGTATTTTGCTACATCCATGATATGAATTACTTGCTTGCAATGACCCTTTGTAATTATTATATAAAAGTTTGTTACGAGAGGGAACACTTCGAAACCCAATGTGTTTAAGCCGTTTGTGATTCACTTGCTATGTGTTTTATTTGAAAACGCTCGTTTTGCCCAGTTAATTGTTATTAATATGATGATTTTCCATCTGCCAGATTGCCTGAAAGCCTGTATGACGATGTCAGACGCTGTGATTATTCCAGAAAAAATCCAAAAGATGTGAGTGCGCTGGCCGTTTGGAATACGTTGCAAATACAGCCAATATTACTGATAACAACAATAATGTTAGAGATCACCACCAGTTACATGACAATTTGTCTATATATGCTGGAGTGATATTTTTTCTCTTGACATTAAGAACTATGAGTGTAACAACCCTAATTTAAACAAATCGATAAGGTACGTTTTCAAGACAGTTAGTATCGCCGGTGATAACGTGCGGAAGATTAACTTACAAGGAATAGGTAGGGCGGTTTTGGTTATTCCGTTATTTAAATAATCAATTTAAACATTCTCCGTTCACTTACAAGCTGGGCTCACGTGCTGTTTACATAATATTATGCAGTCTGCTGATGAGTTTTCTTTGAATAATTTTATCAAAGGATTTATGCGGTTGTTATTTTTTTTAAATCATAAACCTATACTATTTATGGATAGAAATTTAATGTAATATCAATCTTATTCTTACTGCATAATTATGTGCTTAAACTTGTAAGTTGAGTACCCTTTAACAACCGGATATTCGTATAATTATGACTAAAAGTTATGCTAATTCCATGTGGTCAGTGTAATAATTATCTTATAAAAACTCTAAGGAGCACATAATTTGAAATATCAGGACTCGAAACTATCAAGTTTTGATGTCAGATACCTTACTCGGTAGAGGGCTAAAAAGACAAGGATCTGACCCTGGGCTGGATCATCTGTTGCTAGAGTCAAATCCTGTCTTATCAGCCTACAACTTGGCGAGAAGGAAAAGTACCGACTCCGTACGAAAATTTGGGAAACTTAGGGGACGTAAAATTATTTATCAAAAAGTTTGTTGTCATTATAACATGAAGAATGATGAGTATGTATAAGTTGAATGTCTGTTTGAAAAAAAAAAAAAGAAAAAGTAAGCAAACAAACCAAAGATTAGTCTCTATAAATAATCATCAGTAGTGTAAATCCGATGTTGTTGTAATTTGCTATTTTTAGTCGACCACAATGGGAAGAGGGAGCCGACTGTGACAAAGGTTCTCAATTTCCACTATGCATGCTCCCCTCCGGATTGATGCTAGCAGGCGCAAGGGTTCCCATGTTGCCAGTGCCAGGTGACCCTGCGGTTCATCTCATGGATATTTCCAATGCTAGCTTCACAGATGGAGACATTCTCGTCGTATCATACCCTGACAGTGGTAAGACATTAGACAGAAGAGGACTAACTAGAGGCTCAAGTGCAATATGAGGAAATACAGTCATTTATGACTAAAAGGCATCTACAAGCATCTTTCTTCTCTTTATCTCTATATAACAAGACTATATATATATATATATATATATATATATATATATATATATATATATATATATATATATATATATATAAAAGATGAAGCATCACAGTTTTTGAGAGGCAAGCATAATGAAACATTTTCAAAACGTATATTTCTCATTTTATCTTTCACGATAAAAGATTCTCAATGTTATATTTACTAGTTTAAATTAGTGTACACCACATAAACTATCACAACTCTCAAACATCATTCTGCATGACAAGTGCGTGAGTAGGTTATGAGTTGTATTCTGCCATTGAATCTTTGAACCTCGCTCTCTCTTGGCGTGTGTGGAAAGCAAATAGATCTATGCCCTCATCAAAATCAAGTTCGCACATCCTGAGATCTAAAAAAAAAATCGTACGTGTATATAAAGGTTTAATCTTTGCAATTAATTCTACCGTACTTTTGTTAAAGCACAAAAAAGACAGATGTGGATTTTTTCGATTACTTTTCCATCTCATTTTGCAACAATATATACTCGTCGACAACATCACCAGCTTATACTACTGATATGAAACGTAAGTTTCTGGTTGACGATGAGAATGAAAAAAATCTCCTGGGCTTGTAAAAAATTGATAATTAAATCTGATTTGTTTTTGTTGATGACTATCTTACCATATACATGCTAGAACAGACAATGAGTTGTTATTGTTTTAAACTTCCAATCTGCTTAACTCGATCTTTACTTGAGATTAAGAGATGGATCGATGAAACTGTAATCTCATTATGATGAAATTTACCCAGTAAATAAAATATCATGTTCCAAACGTTTCATGTTAAGAAAATGTTGTAACAGTTTTTAAAAAAAGTGCAATGCAAGATCACATTCGACTGGAGCTTGCTAATATACATGTACATGTATATCTCAACTTGTAGAACTTTTTCCCCACCATTATAAGACTTAAGAATATACACTGTACTTAGTTATAAAGATAATGCATCTTCAAAAATACAAGCATTCTGAATAATTTTAATCCCAAGTTTTATTTGAATAAACTTCTTTTTATCACTCTGTTCTATTAGCTTTACACCTGTTTTATCCTTCCTTTACTATTGATCTTTAGGGGCCACTCATCTCGTAGAATTATTGCCTTGGCTGCTACATCAAAACAACGCTCCAGCAAGTGGACGATACCTATCTAGTCATTCAGACCTGAAACTCTTAGAGCATATGAATCGATTTCAGATTGAAGCTGTGACGCCACCCAGAATCTTTTTATCGCATCTTTGGGCTGTACACTTTCCTGCCGAAATTGTTCACAGAAATATAAAGGTAAATATCTTTATTTTTTTTTGCATTTCCAGAGGAATTCTTCATTTATTTATCAAATTTGTGGGGAAGGTTATAGAACTTATAAGATACTTTTCAATGCTTTTCCCACATCATTATTTGCATGTGCCATTTCTTGCTATAGGTCGCTGCAAGAAAAAGAATGTTGTTAGCGTTATTGTGTGAGGATAAAGCCATGAACTAGACAGATGAATAAAATTAATGGTCTCAGATTCTTGGTCAAGAATATTGATAGTCCAAATGAAAAGTAACACTTCGTAATTGACACTGAGAGAGCTTTTTGCAATTTCTTTTCAGCGCATTATAATTTTCCATTACTTCATAATGTATTATGAGGAAGCAGTTCATATACTACATTTATTTTGAAATAGATCTGAAGAAACTTGATAGAGAATAATAGGCAAGATTTCTGCAATCAGTGACTTTGAATTTGGAATGAGAGACAATATTCATATACAATTTTGTATATTATTGTCTTCACAGTTTTATTTGACAAGCTTTGCTTTTACAGGTACAAGAGTGCACACCTGCATGCCAAAATGAGACAATAAAATGCTTTGGGTTCCTCATAATACAAAACCAAAACGAAAATACATGTATATTTAAAATGTCAGTTTCAGGTCAACACTTAAACATGGCTATGAATATTCTTTAAACTTATGTTTAATAACAAGTTATTGTTCAATTATTGTATGAAATCAAGCTCACTCATTGTCAAAATTTTGCATCAATTTTGACATAATGATGATAAAGAGCATTTGATTGTTATGAGATTTTTTCTCTTGCTTTCCAGATAGTTCATATCTTGCGGAACCCCAAAGATGTGGTCACATCAATTTATCACAGACTGAGGAGGCAAGGGGTGTTCACATTTCAGCAGTTTTTGGATCTGTATCTGACCAATCAGAGTATGTGTAAATCCATGGAACATGGAAATTATACATTTTTTAAATTAAATTTACCAGTCTGCTGCTATTGTAGTTACTTTCAGTGATTATCAACAACAAATTATTTGGGTCCTTCATTACAATAATTTTGAGCCTTTGAAATTTAATAACAAGGTTATTTACTTGCTCATGTGGTGAAGAACAAAGAATATCAGCTTCTCTTGATATTCATAAAATAAAACGAAACCTACAAAATTGAAATATTGATTAGGTAGTTGATTTATTTTTCTTTTCCATCAACAGTTGAAACAGGGCATCAAATTGCGTTCCTTAGACAGATGAGAGAATTCCAGAGGCACTGCCCAGAACATCCTGTATTGGAAATACAGTATGAGGATATAGTAAAGGTAGGACTATGACATGGTTGAATTTTGCGAGATTCACAAAAATGCATAATAATCATAATAGATCTTGCAGTAATTTTTTTCAGGGTATCATGATTTTTAACTTCTTAAAAATCTCAGAATTTTATAGGCAATTATTACAAAGATCAATTTCTTGGTTCCAATGGCACATTTTTGTGTGTTTCAAACAAAATCTGCATGTGCCCATGTTAAGAGAGTGAGTTTTAGAATCATATGGACCAGATTTTACAAAGCAACGAAAATTTTTAATGACTGTGCCCACATATTACATGTTTATCTTTGTTCCATAGATCAGAACTTAACCAACTGGGCAATTGTACAACACTTATTTTATCCTATCCCTGCATCAATAATATGATCTCAAGTTTGCAAAGCTGTACAACCAATCTGCATCTGTATTTCGACCTGCAGAAGCCAATTGAAGTTATACAGGCACTAGGAACATTTCTTGATTCACCAGTCAGCGGATCATTGTGTGATCACATTATGTCCTCAAATGGTTTTCTCCACACCCTTGGTCAAACAGATCAGTCAGATCACAGCGGTGATGGTGAGCATAGGCACACTCCAGGTAGGTCCTCTCAAACAAATACAGTAAAACACTGAGAAATAAAGAATGTCTGACCCAAAATGCTCTTGAACCCTCACGTGACATTAAGTGATTTTCTTTTACCCTATAAAGATGCTGGAACTAACTGAGGAATTAGAAATCTATGATTTTCCTGAATTTCGTTTAATCAGTTGGATTTTTTTTTTCAAAACCCTAAAATCTCTTAGCACCATAAACTTATAAGTACAAAAATACATGTTACAGCTAAAAAACACAAAATAATATCAATGAAAGTATTAACTCAAAAAGTATTTTATTTTTCTTCACATAATACTCTATAAATCTAATTTCTTAACTTACTCCTGATATTTTCACATCATCATATTGTAGTACTGATCTATAATATACATGCTCAGTAAGAGAATCTGAAGTGATCTTTTATAAAATTATATTGATCATGTTACTATCTATATCGTTTTTCAACTCTACTTTTCTGTTGCAATATTCCCAGTAACTACAAAAACATGAAATCTCAAAATGTGTGGATACATGTATCTATGTCATCCAATTCCTTTAACACATGTTACTTTTTAATATGGTCTCGCCACTTTTTTTCCTATTTGGAATGTCTCACTCTCTTATTCAACCTACTTCTGAATTTTTAGAACTCATGATCAGTCTAGGAACTAACTTGAAAAAGTCTAACCTGTGGTTTGATAAGTTAATAGATGACATGGGTTTAGTTTAGGAAAAAGACGAATCTACAAATTAGATGTATTAATACTTTCAATCTTATAACAAGAGAAAAGGGAATCTCACAAAATGCTTTTATCAGTTTTGCTTTTATTTTCCTCTATGAGGCAATTGTGTCTGCACATTGAAAAAATCTTAATATGTGAACCACCCAAAGAACAGACCCTACTACCAACGCTTGGAGGTTCGCAAAGCTCAATTAACATGAAAAAAAAAATGAAAAACAATACATACAAGTCTACATGTGTATAGAGCAAAGAAAAGTTATTGTACAACAAATTAATATTTTGAATAATTCCAATTGGTAGACAAGGCTTTGATTTTTAATTGAGCGGTATAACACTGTGGAATCCCATTGTGAATTTAGAAATTACATAAAGCACGTGTATCTATTTTGAAATATTCCTGAAAAGCTCAAAGCCAATTGATAGCTATCCAGTCTTGCATAGAATTGGGTCCAGCAAGTTTAAAGCATTGCAGCCTCTCCTCTTACCATCAAGAGGACACATACACTTTGTAGCTTTAATTTTTTTCATGTTAAATTCACAGGAGCTGTTGGTGACTGGAAAAATACTTTCAACATGACACAGAATGAAACCTTCAACTTTTTTTTGTTCCAAACAGTTGGGGACCTGAATATTAATTTTTGTTATCAATGAACTATTTAAAATATTTATACTCTATGTTTTTTGTTAATACACCAACATCTGTGTCTCAGTATTTATTGTCTTTACCTTTTCATATTAAACCAGTACAAGAATGAAGAGATCAGCCTGTGAGTGTAAGTTTGACATAATCAATACAGTATGATATACAAACTGTTAAGTGTAAAAAATTAAACTATCTCCAAACATTGTTGTTCTAAGAATACAAAGGAAAGATAACACAGTTACGAATTATGTTAAGCCTTTAAAAAATTTTGATATGTTAAGCTCTCAGCTTTTCTTTAAGGTAGCTTTGGCATCTGCATGCATACACTATTGGTGTGAAACATCACTAAAAAGTTTTTAAATCCTCTAATTAGGAGAGAAAGTCATAATGACATTTTTAGCATGTGGAAAAAAAATTAATTAAAAGAAAAAAATCCTGGGAAGTGAAGTTTAATAACAAATCCATTTTGTATGGTTATACAAAATTAAATTTTAAACAAATTTAGTGAAATTTAGTACATATACTTTCTTTTGCCACAAAGTCAAAATCACAGCAGACTGGAACGACAAATTCAAAATCAACAATAACCAAGAAGACGATCATAAAACAATAACATCTACCACCAACACCCCCCCACCTTTTTCCCATTAAAAAAATTAATGCATACATTTACACATAAATGCAAAAATAACAAGAAATATTTTACAAAAGATTTATTATTAAGTTACACCAATGCTATTTAATTCCCCACACTTCTTCAAAAGCTGTGCAGACTTTAGAACATGTGATTGCTGCTGACAGTGGGTAGTTGCTTATGGAGTAGGATGCTTCTGTGTAGTCCGGATTAACCTAGGACACAAAATATATTTTAAAAAAAAGTTGGATAGAAACATGAGAGTGTGTGTGTGTGTGTGTGTGTGAGAGAGAGAGAGAGAGAGAGAGAGAGAGAGAGAGAGAGAGAGAGAGAGAGAGAGAGAGAGAGAGAGAGAGAGAGAGAGAGAGAGAGAGAGAGAGAGAGAGAGAGAGAGAGAGAGAGAGAGAGAGAGAGAGAGAGAGAGAGAGGCTAAAAATTAATATAACAAAGAAAAAAAAGCACAGAGAGTGTAAAAATGTAGCTTAACAGCGTTTTGTTTAGTCACTGAGTCAGTGCCCCCCCTTAGACTTCTGATTTTAAGGAGATGCAGTGTGAGGTTTCTATCCTCTGAGTGAGGAATTTACTTTTAAAATCAAGTCATAACAAGTCTCATTGTTTATCTGTTAAATAAATTTCAACTCCATCACCATTAGCTTAAAAGCTGCCAACAATAAATGCTATCTTAATCAAATTTTTTTCAAGTTTATAAAAGATTACAAGCAATTACTGTTTGGCAGCTTGCATCTTCACATTTATGCAATACTAGTTTATAATAAGCTGTGTGTTTTTACTTGGTTATTATTATTTACGCAGATCTTTTTTTTAGCTTCCATTCTTTTTGCAGAGAGAGACTTTTATTGTCCATCTATTAGATAGTGAAAGATCCATGACTTGTCCTTCATTCAAATGGATGAATTACAGTTTGAAGCTTTAAAATCTTGCTATCCTTGTGTGCCCATTGAAATAAGTAAAAATTGTTACGATGATGTGGAACTTTTTTTTTATATATTTTCTCTTCTTTAATTCCCTTCTTAATTTTAATGGCCCATAAGTATCAGTGACTCTAGGGCTAGAGTTTCAACCTTAATAACTACGGGGGCCTTCTTTGCTGGTTCAGTCCATATTGGTCCATAAATAAATGTGATTATCAAAAAAGTCTCAAATCACCATGTTGTGAGTGAGCTATACCGAACAAAAAACATTATAATGGCTATAGCCCAGCAAAAATCAATTCTGGCTTATGAAGGATTCTTTCAACTCTTTATGTACAATTGAGGAAAGTTCCTAGAATTCATTATTTTTAGCAATGGGGCCCTGGATTTGCGCTTGGCAAAGCTTTTGCGAACGTTTCTAAGTAAGTAAATGTATAGAGGCTTCCTGTTTTCCTGGCTACTTCCGTACAATTCTGAGCATTACATTGAGATTTGCTGTATTTTCCCTACTTTTAGTATTTCAAACAGCGGATTGAAGACGGATACCTCCATAAAAGCTGATCTGTCATTCCCAACTTGTTTTATGTAAAAGCTTGTCTCCAAAATCTTGGTGCTAGATGTAGATTCTAGGTCTACATTCATACCTCTGTCACAAATTTCTTTCTATCTAGCTGTAAATTCCGTCTATAGTTGACATTCAAATACCATGAACCTGCCTGCTCCTCATTAATCTGTAACCCATCAAGGGCCGTCTGTGAAGGCAGAGCTAGACCTAATCCCACCAGGAGATGCGACAAAGGATTGAACACAAAGCTCACTATTGTCAGTCCAACATTCTATCTTTTGAGTTACCTGGCATTATAACCTTCGGTAAAGAGATCTATGCTGCTGGCTTTTTTTCCCACCCATGAACTGATTAATTAAGCAAGGGGTGGGCCCAGACAGTCATCATTATCCATGTCTTATAGATGTGGTACAAGCACATCTTGTATACAATTGGCCCCTTTAAAGTCTTAGTGACAGGTAGACATAGCAAGCGTTGACAGACTATGGTAAGGTGAGGTGGGAGAGTGGTGACTCTCCTCCTGGCAACTAGGGATCAAAGACTAGGCAGCCTGTCAACAATTTGTTTCTACACGGTGAAAGGGAGAAGTAAGGTATGCCTGTCTGAAGAATGATATCAGCTTTGAAAAGCATTTGATTGAAATTTAAGATCTGTGAATGTAATGAAAGAATGTTTTCTAAGTCATGATCTATCAAATTTCTTAAGAGGCGAACATTTTCTTTCTCTAGTTGGACTGATCGTTTGAAGAATATGTGTTATAACTTCGAGCTACTTGGATGCTTAGAAGTAAAAAAAAAGGGAATAAAGAAATAATCAGAAGAGGAAAACGGATGAGTTTGAGGAATTTGTGATTTTGTGGGATCCATGTTCGAACTAAACATGTTTTACTGTATATACTTGTATAGCTGTTTTACGTTGCCATAATAAATAAAATTGCTATCTTATTTTTTTCATGTTTTTTGTTCTATAAAAAGACTATGTGAGCACTGACAGAGTTGATTTTTTCAGCCAAACTATTTATTTAGAATGAAATAAAAATTAGTCCATGAAAAGCTCTTAATGGGGACCCCTTTGTACTTACATTAACAAACAAGTTGATATTTTTTAAAAACTTTTTGAACAACATCCCTCATATTAGTACTTACACTGCCATGGGCCATAGCTCCAATGACAAACACGGCTGGCTTGTCTTTTGGTGCAATATCCCGAACATCTATGATTTTTTCAGCACTGTAGGACATAGCAACCTTAAGGCAACCAGTGGGCAAGTGGTCATTCACAGGGTTTTTTATCACCTATGAAGTAGAATGAAAACTTGATGAGTGATTAACAATAAATATAACCCCAAAATAAAAAATTCAAATTTAATCTTTACAATTATCCTCCGATAAACAATAATAAATCTGAATTAAAAAAATAAATTCTTTGTTAATCATAGGCTAATCACACTAGCTACTCCAAAGCTACATTATAAAAAAAATACATTAGTATCGTTGTATCAATATTCATTTTATTTTGTCCTCTTAAAAAGACTGATACAATTCTCTGTTTGTACAGCACTTACTTTCAGCAATTTTTGTGGACCATCACTTGCACGAATACTCAGTTTGTCCAGAAGCTGAACTGGATGATGAAAAATCCAGGGAAGTATATTACATTATAAAGATTCAACTGAAAATTCACAAAGAAGACACACACACATCCACTTTTCATTGTCATACCTAAACATTAACTTCACATTATTTCTTGCTTTTTACATACAAGGTACTATTTAAATGAGGTTCTTTTGTCTTAACTAAAATGTTTGTAAACTTTGCTATGGCTCAGTATTGTTTTGCAAAGGGATCCTTAACAAGAGCAGAGGAAAAAAAGCCATTAAATCTGATGAGCTCTTTATAACTAAATTCTGTATGCAAAAATAAACTTAAATGCAAATTCTGTTTAACGGGCTCTCTAAATATGATATATATAACATACCCATGAGACCACAAAATCTGTCAAATGTGCGAGGTATACGTGTTTGAGGATTGATTTCAATCAAGACGTTTCTCTCTGTTTTTACATATACCTGAAAGTGATAAAATATAATCTTTATTAATTATTGCAAACATACAACCAAAAGATCTGAGCCCTTTAATATTTCTTGTAATTTGTTTTATTTATCTGTTTTTCTTAATGCACTACTATAGTTTTCTACCAACTACAAAAAATTTAACTGCAGCATACATTTCATGCAAAACAATGATCAAGCAAAAGAGAATGTAATTGTACAAAACATGAGAAATTTCAAACATTGATTTCTAAAGATCTCAATAAAATCAAAGTACACCATAGATTTCCAAAAGGTTTTCTTATAATTCTTCATAAAATTAATTTCTGATTATTAATATCACATATCTTTAGAACCCAATGAAAAAACTGCTTTGAATGATTTAATACAGCCTTCTTTTGATATCATACATTAAATCTTTGCTTCAAGTTTTTTTTCTGTTTTGTTTTTTTACAAAATTGAGTTTTCTTTAGCACTTATAATTGGCTGATCTTATCATTCTGATATATTTCACACTTGTCAGAATGTCACCTATTGAAAAACATTTGAATATACTGTTTTTTCAGTTTTCATGAGGTAAAGGCTGAAACAACATTTCAACATATTATTTTCAGTTTTCCACTGCTATACTTTATTTAAAAAAATTCTAAACCATTCTGCCAAGGTGAGATTAACTAAGTTTATCTGTTGTTCAAACTAATAAGCTACCTCTTTTCTCCTTTGAAAATAATGTATACATTTTATACATGTTGATTGCAAACAGTGTGAGAAAACTATCAAAGTCATGATGTGAACAAAAGAAAATTCATTTGAGAGGTCAAATCTTATGTAATGCAATATAGAGTACCTGTAACAGACCAGCTCTATTGAGCGGTGAGTCCATGAGCATTAGGAGACACTGATGTGTGATGTCTGGCCTACATGTAGACACATCTTTTTTTATTTTCTTTCCCAAGTTAGAATGTCTGTCACAAGAAAGCAGTTCATATTTTTGACCAACCTGAGAAATAATTCAGTGATTAAAATTGTGAGAAAATAAGGCAATCTAGTTCATCTTGTGGGTAGATTTTGAATTTAAAAAAAAATCTCAATTCAGTGGAGGTCTATTTTGTATATTAATTTTGTCACAGATTCTTTGATTGCTTAAAGAAAAATACACAGAATGAATTTCATGGCTGGACCATTAAGATTTTGTCCAACATTATTCAACAACACTACATTTAACGCTTCCTTAGCTTTTCTAACTATGAATCATAAAAAGCCTCAGTAATTTTAAATACACTTGCACTAGCTTGTCAATGTAATCAAGTTTGAAGACCAGAACAAGGCAATCATTTCAGTTCCATCTGGATCTGATCCCTTTATAACTTGGTATTCTGACTGTACCAGCTTATACATCCAAGACACCAAAAAGGAGAAGTAGTAAACAAGATCGGTAAAATTGCCGATATAGGCCCACCTCATATCGGGCTTCACAATTGAACGTTTCCTAAAGAAATCGAAACTTTTAATCATGGAATTTTAGAGCAACTCAAAAATGCATCTTGAAAAGTATTTATTTGCCAAAAATAAAACCTTCACATTCGTGTTCAGCATATCAAATTCATTAAAAAAACCCACTATTTTGACCCTGATAGTGCGCACCCATTATATTTAAGCTTTGCCCTGACGATAACTTGGGTGCTGCGATGCCATTAAATGCATGGGCTGAGGCTCCGAACAGGGTGCTGCGGCGCCATTATTATTAATGGTTGACTGGCTAGCCTGTTTGAAACGTCATTATCTTCTAAACGCCCTATTTCGTATACTCTGTAGACTATATATCTTTTCTAAGAATATCAACCAATGAAAAGGTGACAATTTCTCCCTGTTTGAACTACTGGGAGGCGATCGAGAGCCCCTGAACTGTGAAGAACAAATTGCAATTTAGGCACGTCTGTCGGAACCATGTTATGAGATGGGTAGTTGATGTTACTGATACATGGGGAACCTGCTTCCTTCGCATGTGGTTGTTATAAAGACTGAAGAGCAAATAAAAGAACTAGACAGCGGTGACTTTACCACATGGCCCTTCCCCCTTGCTTGCCCCCACCTAGTCCCCAATACAGAGTCCTGACAAAGACGGCTGACCACTGCCCCCTCCCCCCAGACTTCCTTGAATCATGTGGATTACAGTTAGTAGTTGTGTTAGTTATAACGTAACGTGATTGGCCAATTTTTGTAATGGCATTAGACCAAACGAATCTTGTTACCGGTCAATCACACCACAGCCTCTTGTCACTGTAAAGCCGAGTAAGAAAGGAAGGAGTTTACTGATGTATCAAGAAAGGCATGAGATGAGAGCGTGGGGTGTGTAGGGTATAAAGCCTTTGCCTTTGTTGTTAGTGAGTTTGATATTCTGTCAGCTGTCACTATTTGTCCAATGGCAGGAAAGTATAGGCTTTCAAACAGATTGTTGGACAAGTTTTTAACTTGATGTCTCACAAGTTGTATGAGACAATGATTATGGGAGCGCCTGATAAGTATCGAGGGCGGACCTTGCTGCTTGGTCTGATTGTCTCCCTTCTCCTTTATTGTCTCACCTATCACCCCACCCCACTCTCTGTGCTTAGTTATAATAGAATTACCTGTATAGTTACACAGTTTCTTTGAACAAAAGGACTACGCAATGATCTTGTGGCTTTAGCTTAGATGGAAGACCGAACTAGACCCAGAGGTTTGCTTGTTCTAAATGAGTTATAATCTTTTCTAGCTCAGTTCTCATCCACACCACCCCCTCCCCCCCTTCCTTTTCCTCTCTCTCACACACACACTAAATTAATTATGTATGTGTTTTACTTTCAGTGCAAATCCAAGCTTTCATCAAAGGAATTGTTAATTATTGTAAACTGAAACCATCATATCCAATGAACCTCTCTTTGAAAACTTATTTTTCTCCAAGCCTATGTCTGTAACTAGTCTTTTCTTAAACTTTTAGAACCATGAAACATATTTAAATAAAGTTGTCACGTTTGAAAACATGAATTTAACTTGTACTTTGTTATGGCAACAAAAGTCTATAGATAGACGCTTTGTTGTGAACTACAAATACAATAGGCCTACGTATAGTACAAACACAGGTAATCCACTCTGCCACTTGCCCAGCCAGAAGCTAACTGGCTATGGCAACGGTACAGTTTTCAGCTTTATCTGTGGTTAACCGCATTAGCAGGATGAGGGTTAAACCTTAGGGTGAGTTGGGCCGATATCTGCAATAGTAACGCAAGATTTTCTCTCCTAGCAATCAACATCAATGATATTGTTACCGTTTTATAATATGACTAGATCTAGATGATAGATCTTGAAAATTTATGTACAGTGTCACAAAATGAAATTCATTATGCTTCTCACGAAAAAAACAGCGTCACTTACACTGCTTCTTTAGACTATTTTTCTTTCTAAAGTTAAAAAACAGTTCTAGATTTCTAGATCTAGTCTAGATCTCTGGATAAGAACTTCAACTAGATCTTATTAGAGGGGTTATTAAATACATCTACATACTAGAAAAGCTGTCACCTTAATTTTTAAAGATTACCTTGACTGTCTCAAGCGATGCTTTATCTAAAATTACGATCAACCTTTTCTCATCAGAGTCTTTCAATACACTTTTTATAACTTTTGCTTTTTTTGCAGGCAATTCCTCTGTGTCCGCTGAAGCCATGTTGTTTTGTTTACTTAACTGAAACAAGTTTCGTATCAGAAACTTTTCAATTCGCAATTTCAATCAACATTAATATGTTATACCGTATATTACTTTGATCGTTTAACAATTTCTCTTGCGCAAACGATAAAAACATGAAACGATATTTAGAAAAAATATAATTGTTGTTTTTCCTCCGGTTAGATCTATATTTCATCATTTTGAAAATTTGGTTTGCCATAATACATTTTTAGATTTTAGATTTTGATATGTCATCATTGACATTTTTCAGTTTGTACGAATATCGATAGAACAAACTCGCTTCATTAAACAAATACACCATAGACAATACGAGTAGCAAATATGGCGGGAGTTGCAGAAGAATCAATGGAAGTTGATGTGCCCGAGAAGACAAACATTTCAAGTAAACCCACGGAAGAGAAGACAAAAGATGTCCAAAACAGTGGTGAAAAAAAGTCAACTTACGAAACTCCTTGGTGAGTGCTCTTGAATCTGTAGTGTAATTGGCTTGCTGCGATCGTGGTTAGGTTTGCCACAGGAGATTAATTACCTCTATTGCCACCTCTGCTACTTTCCTAGATCTAGATCTAGATCTAGATACATGTATTACTGTCAGATCTAGCATGATACCCTGGGTCACAGCACATGTTAAATCCATAGTCACCTTTCTGATTGACAATGCCATAGAGAAATCAGACAATAGATGATTTAGATCCAAATCTGTAACTTCGTGTAGTTGAAACTAATCTAGATCTAGATCTAGATCTAGATCTAGATCTAGAAAATCAAGAATACAGGGGTTTTGGTTGTTTTTTTTTAATACAAATTCTTAAATCTAGTCTAGAATCTAGATCTATATCTAGATTTTAGTTGACATAGAAAAAATTAATGATAAATTTCTGTCTGTCTGTTAATATTCTAAATTGGAATTTTGCCTACAATATTAAAATAGACATTTGTAGCTTAGATCAAGCAGTATGATCTTTGCTCAGCAGGAGTATAATAAATCATCATGGCAATTTATTTCATAATTTAATACAAAATGATTGTAAAATTGAATTTGCTGATAGCTCTCACGTATTTTAGGCACTTAACATCCTTTTGTTCATTCAAGCCCATTCCCAAAACAACTCATCCCCCGGAGTAGAGAGGAAGAAAGTATGTTTTCCCTTAACTGAATTCTTAAAAAATGTAATAACTCAATGTTTAGCTTTCGTAATCGTGTTTGCTTCAGAATCTCTGACAACCTGATTATTCCAATGTCAATCCAGTGATGTATAAGATTGCATCATGTAAAATATAATTTTAACTTCTTCAAGTCTTGTTTCAATGAATTTAGAGCTTAATTGGTCAAAATTTAAAGCCGCAGTTTTACTTTTACACTATAATGAAATCTATTATCATATTTTTTTCAGGGTGGAGAAGTATCGCCCCACTCTCCTGCAGGATATTGTTGGAAATGAAGAGACAGTAAGCAGACTTGCAGTGTTTGCTAAAGAAGGCAATGTTCCCAATGTCATCATTGCTGTAAGTTTTAATTATCTATGGGCTGTCAAATATTGAAACACTAAGAAATGCCTGTCCTCTCTCAATTTCATAGTTGAATTCAATTTCAATGTTTTCTCTGTTTAATAATATTTGGAAGGATACTGCTACATGACATTTTACTAAGCTAGTTTAAGAGATGCATGCAAATGAAATTGTTGACTTTATAGTTAAATAAAAGGAAGCAGAGGTCAAAAGACATGTTTCATATAAGCTGATTTTTGAAAGAAAAAATTATTTTAAGAACTACCATAATAAATTGAAGATAATCCTTTCTTAAGTTTTATCATAATTAATACCTTATTTATCCATGTCAAACTACTCAAAATTTACAAGACTTTCAATTACTTTGATTCAAACAGATACAAATTAAGTAAGAAATCCCATTCTATAGATGTATATACTTTGTTTAGTTGACAAAGGACAATGAAGTTCATGATGTATCTTGATTACCTTTTTAGTTTTAAAATTCAAACTAATTTGTACATGATATTGTAAAACGATCAGTAACATTAATATTTAACACGCAAGGTCTTGTGAATTGTTGTCTCACCCTGATGCTTTATCTGTAATCACCAGGGCCCTCCAGGCACAGGCAAAACCACAAGCATCCTTTGCCTGGCCCGATCTCTTCTGGGAAGCTCCTTCAAAGATGCTGTACTTGAACTCAATGCCTCTAATGACAGGTAAATTTTTTTTTAAGTTTGCCCTCCTGACTGCAAAGCCAAGCTGACAACTGGGTTATTTCTAGATTCCTTTTCACGGATATTTTTATTATTATTATTATTATTATTATGATCATGTCTATTACTCTTATAGTATTATTATTTTCCTCTTAAAACTTTTTAATCTTTCAATTTAACAGAATGATTGTTGCAAAAATGTAGACCGTAGTGAAATGAATTTCTAAGATTCTTTTGTTTATTTGCAGAGGTATTGACGTTGTGAGAAACAGAATTAAAATGTTTGCTCAACAGAAGGTCACATTGCCAAAAGGACGCCACAAAATCATCATTCTTGATGAAGCTGACAGGTATAGTATTCTTTGTCTTTCTGTTTACCTTGCTGTATCTGCTTTGTTTTTTTTTTCACACTATGCTTCAGTATGCCTTTTCCCCATTTTTGTCACTCTGATTCTTCCACCCACTTTATTTCTCTCTCTGTTTGCTTTCTTTCAGTCTCTCTCCCCCTCTTTGTGTGTGTGTGCGTCTGTCTGTCTGTCTCTGTCTCTCTCTCTCTCTCTCTCTCTCTCTCTCTCTCTCTCTCTCTCTCTCTCTCTCTCAATAGATTTATGTCAGTCCATTATTTTAAAAATATTTTTTGCTGCTGGGCAGTATGACAGATGGTGCTCAGCAAGCCCTGAGGAGAACAATGGAGATTTTTTCAAAGACGACCCGTTTTGCTTTAGCATGCAACTCATCAGAAAAGATTATTGGTAAGTGTGCAGTTGGAATTGTCTGGGGATCCTTATTTTCTCCCTCTCTCTTCCCCATGATAGAGCCAAAGAAAAGAAAGTAGTGCTGTAGTCATGTTAACTTAAGACAATTTGAAAGAGACGTTTGATGGGCAACATAAACCATATCGATCCATTTCATTTAGGAAAAAAATAGTATGGTAACAATACAAATTTAAGATCATTGGGTTTTGCTGTGACCGAAACCATCATCTGTGAAATCATTTACAAGTTAGCGCTTAAATTAAGATACCTCTGATGATGGCTCGAAATTATCAAAATTTTCTTTTTAAAAAAAAAATTGATTCATCTACTATCAAAATACCTGAATCATGAAAGTTATTAGGGATGATATATTGGTATCTTTGTGACTAATACCACATTGACAGGTAAAAGTTCTTTGACTTTTTCAACTATTTATGAAAGTTGTGAATTGAATTAACTGCTTTCATGAGAAGGGCCCACCTATTCTTGACTTTAAATATTAAAGTATTGAACTCATGCAACTTGTTCGCATCTTATTAAACCTGTCCTTTAGAGCCAATCCAGTCTCGTTGTGCTGTGTTACGGTACTCAAAGCTGAGTGATGCACAACTGCTATCTCGCTTGTTGGAGGTTTGCAAGGCTGAAAATGTGAGCTTCACAGATGATGGCCTGGAGGCTATTATTTTCACAGCTCAAGGAGACATGAGACAGGTAATATAACCAGATGATCCTCTTTTTTTCTTACATAATAGCATGGTGTTATGTAGCAGCAGTGCACATAGCTTTTATAATATCACATGTTTAAGTCTTAAAGTATTATGTCTGTAGTGAAAGGATAATGAGATAAAATTACTCTTCATAGATATGGATAGTACAAGTATCAAAACTCTCATGATTTGAATCTTTGGAATTGGACCCATTATGAGAAATGGAATTGCATACAGCTTATCAGGCAGATTATTATTTGTCTACTGTACTCTCTCCCCTTTCCTTCTCACTGATGTAAAATATTTCTCAAGGCCAAAGATATTCTTGTGGGACTCCAGGTATCACCTGTGTCAATTGATTTTTTTTTTCTCCCATCATGTGTGAAAGAAGAGAAACTAGAAGGCAAAGGAAAAAAATCAACCATTTTTAGCAGCATTTGTCTTAAATTGTGAGAATTCTGAATTTTGAGCTTTATGACTGAAAGATAGGTTTGAAAATTTAATTAAAAAAAAACAACAAAAAAAAAATACAATAGTAAATTAGTGAGGTATTACTACCGTGGTAATAGTATAGTGGATTTGGACTCTACAAATGCACTTCATAAAAAAAAAAACATTCATTTTTTTAATTATAATGATTTATTTACAGGGATGAGAATTTTTGGTAAATCTACATCATTCTGTATATTTTTAAAATAGTCATGTTATTATCTGTAAATCATGCCTTTAGGCCTGACAGGAAATTTTCACCAAAAGGTCAACCTTACCTCGTACATGTATGTAAAATTTTAAGGAAAAAGAAAAATGAAAAAGACAATTTTACAATGAGATTTTTCAGCTATTGAGAAACAGTGCGAAAAAGATAAAATTGGGTGATATATCATATCGTTTTTTAAAAAATCTTTGGTAGTAACTGCACATATACATTGACCAATATTTCTTATTTACATTTAATGTATTCTCAAAAAAATTATTGTATCTTCTCATTGCAGGCACTTAATAATTTGCAGTCAACATTCCAAGGCTTTGGGCATGTCAACAGTGAAAATGTGTTCAAGGTAGGTCTACTATTGATAAGGATGGATTTGTTTATGGCTGGTCAAGGTGAATGGTTCCATGGTTAAAACTTTGATATTTCAGTAAGTGTTCATTATGTTATATAAAGACTAATGCTTCCAACTATTTTAGCTAATCACAAATTTTATTGCAAGTAGAAATGACTACAGTAGTCTCCTTTTAAAAACATGCCAGAGAAACGCACGTTTCAGGTAAATGCAGGCTGCAGCGGTTTGACGGATTTTCACTATCTAATCAGTATACCCTAAACACACATTACATCGCCTAAACGCAAATTTTGAATTTGGTAGTGATCACAACGTGTACTCAATTGAAAAAAAAATGCTCGTCATGTGCAGGTCAATGCGCTGTTCCGACTAGCATAATTTGTTCTTCCCTTCCTCCTTTTCTCCGAGCTGCACAGTTGCAAGTCTCTCGCCTGGAGTGTCAGTCATCTGTGTAGAAGTGTAGACTTAGTCCACTGTCCAGTCTGTACATTATTTTTTTGTTCAGCAAGATTCCATTGCATTTTAAATCTATGGAAAAGATCTGCTCAAAATGTAAGGCTCTTAATGAATTGGAATCAAGCTGGACCCAGAATTTTGCAGAAACAGCAAGATCAAACAGCGTATCAATCAAAATCTGCAGTGATCAAGTAAAGACGGAAACAAATGTAAGATAGATAACCTACACAGAAACGGAAGAAGATATCAAAAATGCCTTTCATGGTTTGGTCTTCCAAAATGGCTTGAGCAGTAAAATGAACAACATGCAGTGTCGCACAATAAAAAAGAAAAGGGTCACACATTTCGCTTTGCAAATGGGGCTTGAATTTTATTGGTCATTCCATTGTCAATAAAAGTAAAAATAAATAAAGAATGAAACAAATTATAAATCAATAAAAAAAATGTATGCGGAAATAGCACTTTTACCTACTGTTGACGTACTAGGGAAGCAACTCTTTTCTAATGTAATAAGGGAAGTAATTGAACATTTTTATTACTTTTTATAAAGATACTCATCTCCTACATGCATGTTGTTGTAGCCTCTGGATGACTACTGTATTAAAGTTGCCCATTCAAATAGATTACTTGTTAATATAGTTTCCCATCCCCTATTCCCCATCCTACCTCTTTTTTTCCAAACCACCCACCACTAAAAAAACCAAACAAAATCAATACTGTAGGTCTTTCCTTTCTCAAAATCGATAGCTATAACTTTGTTTTTCTAATGCAAGCCCTATTTTCCATTGGCAAGTCTAGATTATTTATAATTTTTTTTGCTATGGAAAAGTTTCTGGTTACCAAACTCTGATGTCAGTACTGATTGCACTGAATCTTATCTCTTGATGCCACCGTTGTGTTGCTTATCACTCAGGTGTGTGATGAACCTCACCCAGTATTGATTAAGGAGATGCTGAGTCAGTGTGTTTTGGGCCATCTGGAGGAAGCCTACAAGACAATGGCACATTTGTGGCGTCTAGGCTATTCTCCAGAGGACATTATTACTATTGTGTTCAGGGTTTGCAAGAACCATAATATGCCAGAATACCTCAAGCTGGAGTATATCAAGGTGAGCTGTGTTATGATGGTCTGTCTGATTATCTTCTAAATTGTGAATGTAAAATTCTTCTTCTGCTCACCATGATAGGGAACTTCAAAATTGCTTTTAAATAACACTTTCTACTGGTTGAGCTATGTTGAAGTTTCAGTGAAACAAGCATAATTTAATGCTCTACAATACAATGTAATTTTTATTTTACTCTCTCTTATCAGACAAAATCTATGTCTTTCCTCAGGAAATTGGTTACACCCACATGCGTCTGGCTGAGGGGGTGCAATCCTTGTTACAGATGTCAGGTCTATTGGCTAGACTTTGCCGGAAATCTGCTGCACCAGATAACTTAATGCAGAGATAGTGCCTGGTGTTGTTTTAGATTACTTGGATGGTGTGATTGGTTGTGTGGAAGTAAAAATTTGGTTGTGTGGAAGTAAAAATCTGCCCCTATAGAATGATAACATGGAATAGAAAACTTGATGAGTAACTGTAGAGCATATTCTTTAGTTGCCATAAGGAATCTTGAGAGTAGGTAAATAGTTGTCTGTTCTTATATTGTAAGGGTCATGTTATTCAACTTTTTAGGCAAAAGTCTTACAACTAGAATTAATTTTCAAATGAAAAAAGTGACAAAATGGTTTCTTTTTGTCTGTCTTATTTATTATACAGTTTTGGTGCTTCTCTGTGCTTCTCTCCAATTCTTCTCAGTAGTTGTGGGAATTCATTTTTATTTCAAAATTACCGCTATTAATTGAAAGTGAAAACTGATCTATGCATGGTGTCAAGCCATCAGAATTGATCTGTAGGTGTGAATATGTTATCATGCAATCCAAAATAGCTCTTGATTTGAAAATCGACCTATCTAGTCTAAAATATTTTTATTAGACTAGTAGCTATTCATGGCATAAGTTGGCCTAAGATTAGCTATTCAGTTAAAAAGAAAGAAAGTCTTAATGTGGCATTTTTTTAGAAATAACTTTAAAATGGAAAAAACTGTAAATTATAGCTAAGTTCTGATATCATTTTCATTTTATAAATTTTGGGTAATTTGTTTCCTATGTGTCCAAATGAGGATTGTAGATCTAAATAACATGAATTTAGGAAAGAGTTCGGAAACATCATTACTCATACGAAAAATGAAATGGTTAAATTGGGCTATAAAATCATCAAAAGAGGAAGTACACCTACGGTAATATTTTAGTCCTTAGTACAGCCTTGAGTTTCAACCATACTTAAGCTGTTCAGATTATAAAGCCCTCTCATGGTTTTTTTTTTGTTAGTCAAATGTGATAATTATTTCATACAGGATTATTTTTAACTATGCTTTTTTTTTTATTCTGAACTTTCCAAAGGAGGAAACTTAGTTATAAATACAAGCTCAATTTTAGACAAGTTTATGGCCTTTAAATATTTCAAATAATCATAAAGAAATGAGGTCAAAACGTTGATGCCCCCGGTTGAAGGATTCAGCTGTTATCATTTTTCAGTGTTACCTTCCTTCTATTTTGAGGGATTTGGTATATTATTAAAGTTGTTGACTTGTGAGCTTTCGTAATAAAATTTAGATTTGGACAGATGGAAATGTATTGGACAAAATGGAGTGCAAAGATGAATGGAGCAAATTGGCAATATTTTGTAATTATTTTGTCTACTTTGATATGAAATGCAATTTAAAAGATGTATACTCACATGAATTTTAATATCATTCAGTTGCTAAATGGATTATGTACATACACTAGTTGAACAGGAAATATAACTGATGTCCTCAGAAATTTTGAGAAACGAATAAATTTTTGTTCCATCAAATAATTTGCATTTGAATTGAGGCTTGAGCTTATTGTGATATGAGTATATATGCAATAGTGAGTCTATAGTGATAATTTTAAAAACATTTTTTAAGGTAGATTCAAAGAAAAGAGAAAGCATCTTCTGTATATCACAATAGTCTGAATTTTTTTTCAAGACATACAGTTTTGTTTTTTTTTTTTAAATCAACCTCACTCACATATTTATTGAATTGGAAGCAACTTTTGTTCTGCAGTTTAGTAAAATTTATTACAAATTATGAATTCATTTATCAACAAACATGAAATGATAAGTTTCATTATCCTATAATATGCCGCTTTCCAAAACAAAATGACCAATGCAGTAGAAGGCACAAGAAAAATGTGTTTTCCATTTAATATTACAGCAATGTGTTTCAGGTAAGGAATAACATTCACAAGATGCTGTTTCTTAGACTAACAAATTTGGAGGAAGATCATTGTTCAACAAAACTTTTTGGACTACCATATTAGCATATTGACTTGCAATTTTTAATTTAAAAAATAAAGTACCAGCAGTTTAATCTCTTTCCAGGAATGCTGATTCTATTGCTGGCATTTTTGTGAAAAATCATGTCTTTAAAGGCTTGTGAAGTAGAGCTCACATGCTTTTAAATACGCTAAAGTTAATTATTGTACTTCAGGGACGACTCCCACTATAGCTAGAAGGTTAGAAATTGATACCAAATGTACTCAAGGCATAAAAATGAGACAGATCTACAAGAAATAATATTTCATAAGTTTTGGTTTTGCAAAGAAAAGTTAAACTGTGTATGAATTTGAGCTCATATTCCTCACAAATCTCACATTTTTCTCTATAAATAATGAAAGAAGAGTTGATAGTGATTAGTGATAGCTTCCTTCATTCTTATATCCCTCGATGTTCCTTGGGTCGGAAGAATAAAATATATCATCCGTAGATAAAATGGAATAGAAAGCAAATAAAAAGAGAAATTCCTCATTTGGCAGCAATACAGGGATTAAGGTGTATGCCAAATAATAACTAATCATTCCTATTAATTAAGTTGCTCTTAATCTCGATGTAAACTGTTTTTCTTCAAACATTCAGTACATTGTAATTAACTGTAATTAACTATCATGTTAGACCATGATTTTATTGCACAACTGTCTATTCTCTGAAAAACCCACACATTATGATTTACATGTGCATTTGTGTTAAAATTGTAAACCTTGACAATGAAGTGAAAGGGGAATTTGCAAAACAATATATTTAATTGCTTTCGAATGGATCAAGAGATGAAAATAAAAAAATAAATCTGGCAGTAGGTTATTTCAGTGAATTTTTGAAAATTTCAATTAAGTGCCTGTAGTTAGTAGATAAGACAGAGTTTACAACGTTGTCAAGAGCTGGAACAGAGTATAAAAATACAAAAAAAGTTGGAACTCTCATAGGCGACGAAGAAGACGTTGAGAGGAGGAAACGACTATCCAATGCAGCACTGACAAAGCTTCTAAATGTCTGGATCAAAGGAGATAAGATTAAAAGAAAGACCAAGCTGAAATTATACAGGTCGCTCGTAAAATCAATACTTGTCTACAACTGCGGCACCTGGGCACTGACAAAATCTGAAGAAGAAAAATTAAATGCATTTCATCGTAAACAGCTAAGGAAAGTTCTCAACATCAAATACCCCGTCAAAATCACAAATTCATCTCTTTACAACAAGTGCGAGGAACACCCCCTTTCTATTTATATACTTGAGAACAGGTGGCGCCTTTTCGGGCACATACTTAGAAGAAATATTGAAATACCTGCTAATAAATCAATGAACAGCTATTTCGCCACACACGGAAAAAAGTTTCGGGGCCGCCCTTTAACAACACTACCAGTCGTCCTCAACAAAGACCTATCAAGACTACAAGAAAACACACTACAACTCACAACTAGGGAAGACCTCGAACACCTAAGATGCATCGCCCAGAACAGACAGCAATGGAGAGAACTGTCGACGAGAATCCGAAAAGCTGCCGAAGCGCCCCCGTCGGACGACTGAGACGCGGAAGGCCCTAAGTCAGTAAGTCAAGTCAGTTAGTAAATGTTAGCTGTTCCTGCAAGGCCTTGTCCATCCGCTGTGAGATGCAGCCTTTCAGTATTACATTTCTCTTATTTGCATCTGTGCTCCACATCATGCCTTTCTGTTGAGTAATATCTTACCATCTTGTTTATCTTCCTCTCGATCTTTTCCCATTCCAAGGTTGCCCGATTCTTTTTGATCATCTACTGTCATTCATTCTTGTGACATGGCCAGCCCATTTCCATTTCTGTTATGCTAGAAAATCTATTATGTCTTTTAAACCAGTTTGTTTTCCCTGATGTCTTTTATCTTGTGTTTTGATCTTAAACATCTTTCTTTTCATACTATCATAGCCATTCTTAATCTTTGTGTGAGGGAAAAGAGATAGCGGTGATAACTGATATGTACCAAATATATTTACATATAGTGATATTGCCAGTCATTGTTTGAATGAAAACAACCTAACGAGTTAAGTAAAGAAAAAGTTTTTTTTTACAAAATTTCACATTCATATAACATAAGAGTGAAATAAACTATATTTTCAAAGCTTTCATAATCTCAACTCACAAGTAAAATTTCAGGATGTGGCATTTATCACAGATATATGATTCATATATGTACAAACAAATACAATATACATGTACAAACTTATTACATATAGACCATTCCTATGTAACATTAACTCTTTTATTAAGTATCATCCAAAAGTTATTTTCTGTGATGACACAGTTGTGTCCAGTTATCGCAGCTTCTTACTAGGTTTCTTAAAAAAACGTTTGAGGTTGTAAAGCTCGCACAGAGTATGACAAGGAATATTGCTCATTAAGAATAATTTAGACACATTTCATTTTAGAGTAGACACAAATAATTGGCCTTTAACCTTGCCATGTATAAACTGTAAACAAGGCCTTACGTTGTTACCTGCTAGAATGGAACAATTTCTAAAAAAAGGCTTCTTTACCGTAGAGAGTTACCACTATACCAGTATTTTACGAAAAAGAAAGAATCAGGTGTGTGTGGTGCCTTAGGCACTTTAAGTTCATTAAGTTAATAATACACACCAAATATCTCCATCTACCATTATGCCAAGGTAAATTTCATCTCCAATGCAATCAATAAATACATATATTTGCTTCAGAAAAGTGAGTCCAAATATTTACAGTGCTAATGTAAATTTTGTCTTAAAAAAATCTCTTCTTCCTATAACCTCATATTCTAACTAAATTGTTAGATAATGGCATTAATTGCATATTTGATTCATATCAAATAGATAAGGTATGAGACAGTGTCCAACACATCTCATTCTTAAAATAAATAATGTTATTTAACTTCTTCATCTAGTTTTTGGCCGTTCATTAAAATTTGCCCAGACCTCTATGTGTATCAATGATAGGCCTTAGAAAACTTAGTCTCAATTTTATTAGCTGACAAGGGCAGAGATACATAAATATTGAGAAACACTGGACTTCTCAGAATTAAATAAAAATATACATGTATTATTAATTTAAAAAGAGGTAACAGCTTTGATGATTTGAAAAATTATAATCTTGCTTTTTTAAATTTTCAGCAAAAAAGAGTAGGACACTAGTGAGACACTATGAAATCTTGCAATCATAAGCTTAATTTTTTTTTCATGTCTCAACATTTGTTCAAATTATATATCCTTTCTGGCAACAAACTTCGGAATTGGAAATCACAATTACATTTCTGTAATAAAATCGATCAAAGAAAGCCTGAGGTAAAAGTTTAAGGACAATATTTGACTTTGAGGCAAAGTCTTTCATGATTACATTAACGTGATCTAGCTGAAGATGAGATCAGTTAAGTAATTTCAGTCAAGCCCACATATCAAAGTATCCGCAATTAAAACTACATCATATGCTTCCATTATAAATAATAAATTGGTGAAGGATTCTTTGTCGCATGTATGAGTTCTGAAATAGTGAAAAGACAGCCTTTATTTACTATTTTTCATTTTAACATTAATAACAGCTTTCAAAACTTTTCAAATTGCACAGCACTGTGAATGCTAGGATTGTTTTACCTAGATTTATCCAAAATTTTTTATTCTTTTATCTACAATTACTTTTGCAAAGCTTTCATCCTGAACAAACTCATCAAATTTCTTGTAGACAATACAAATAGATATTAGTGCGTAAACATTAATGCAGGCAGGGCAAATCAGGCACAGTTCAGAATTTTTACTAACTGGTTTGGGGAGAGCCTTTGACATTGTATTTTTTCCTCTTTAAGAGACTGAAAGTTTAATGTAACATGGTTGGGCATCTTGTACCTAAATCACCTCATTCTTCTGCCTCTGGCTTTGGGAAATTATCTTTAAAAAAAAATAATGAATACCAGTGAAGTACAACAGAGTTTTGGAATTGAATATAATGCTTGCACTATTTTATTTATAGATGTTGAATTTTGAATATGTTCTTAAGCAGTGTTTGATATTTTATCATGTTGATCCATCATTTTAGATGTGAAATATTGAATTATCATCATATGTCTAAGACTCTTTTACAAGTTTAATCATGAAATCAATACAGAAATTAAATTGAGGTTCCAAAAAGGATACACTAAGCTTTAGCGTCATAAATGGCCTCAGTAAAATGATAGGAATGCATGAGGCTGAAGTTACTTTGTTTTTGGCAAGAATATACTGCAGTTATGTAAAGCAAGGAATGATGAAACAATCGACAACATGCTAAAAATAATCTAACAAACGCAAAACAAATTTACCAAAGACTGAATAGCTCAGATAATATTAGTAACACTATTTTCTGTTTTCCTTTCCCTCAGCATGAGGTACAGGGTAAAAGGAAAATATCCCTCTTTTATACACCTTGGAAGCTGATGCAGTACCCAGATAAAACGGTCAATAAACAACTGATCAAATAAGTACAAAACATAAGGATCTATGGAGATACAAAAAAAACTTAAAGGAAGACCCCATATATTGGAATGTATGTATCAGGCTTTGTGTTTTCAAGAATAATGAAAACAATCATGAATCACAACCTAATTTGAGTAAAGTATTATTTACATTACAGTTCATGTTAATTTACTTTGAGTATATTGTAAATTCATTTGTGATATAAATGCTTTTTTCTTCCTCCTTCAATCTTAATTAGTTCTGCTCATTAGCTAAAATCATAATCATACTAAAAGCTATCTGACTCTAGATAAAATAAAATTTTCATCCTTCAATTCAACTAACTTTAAAAAAGAAAGAAGAAGAGGGCTTGGAAAAGGCTGTTGAGATTGCGTCCCTTGAGATTTCTCCAGACCAGCACACTGTACATAAACTATGAAATAAACATGAGATATGGACATGAACCAAAGCAAAAGAACACAAAAAAACAAGTTCTAAAATTTAGATAGCGACAAAAATGGGCACCCAAGATTTGGCTTTGCTGATCACCAATGGAACACAATAGAAAACTTACTTATACTTAGTGTTGGAAATGTTAGGGAGAATCTCCATATTTCATTTCAATGATTGGGTAGAGGTTTTTTCACTCCCTGTTACAATAAAAAGGTTAATTTATAATGAAAGAAAATTTGAAATAATAAATAGAAATATAAATTCAATTTTCAATAATAGAATATGCCTACAAAATAGAAACAAAAGAGTGTGATTCATTCAATTAAACATTATTATGTACTTACAAATACAAAGTACAATCATAATATAATGTCTTCAAATCCTGTACTGAAAATAAAGAAAAGATTTGTGATTTAACATTCTCTGACAAGCGTGATTTTTAACTGATTTTTATAATTTGATTTTAAAAAAAAGGTAAATTTTATATAAACGGTGGAACAAGTATAAGGCAACTTTTTCACTGATAAAAATCTCACATGACTTAATACATGTGTAACTTGAGAGAAAGATTCTGAAGAATGATAAGCAAACCCAAATAAGAATGTTGTTACTAAAGAATGGAATGTAAATGCTTCACATAAATTTATTTCTCTACTTAATCTTCATATCATCTTGAAATCAATTCATGTGAAGAAAAAAAGAGAGCATCTTCATCATTCATATATTAACATGTCATTGTGTGATCAATATAGTTGGCAGAAATTGTCCCTCACCTGTTTACACTAACTTTTTATTCCTTCATATATCCATGACATTGTTACTTTGCAAAGCAAACTGTTCATTTTTTTGCATTTTTGTATTCTTATTTCCTTCCTATTCACATGATGATCTCTTAATTACTTTCTGGTCTACAACACAAAACTTACTTTTAATATTTTGAGTACATGTGGTATTTTTACCATCCTTAGATTGTCTATGAGTCTGAGTTTTTATATTTTTTAAGAAGTACATACATAAACAGGCATATGGGCATATTTTCTGACTAATTCTGCCCTCAAATCTTGCAGAAGTATCATAGAGGCAATATCAGTGCAAACTGCACAAAGCATCCGTCTTATCAAACATTTTCTTTGATATACATGTATATTGTGTTTACAATATGTCCACTTTTCAATTTCCCCATTTCTCAGCCTTGTACACCTTTAAAAAATATATATAATTTATATTATCATATGAATAATATGGTTACATAGGAAAAACGAACACAGAATTTGTCCTGTCTGTAAGTAAGCAATGAATTATGGAATTATTCTTCATGTAACAAAAATCTCCATTTCATTTTTGAGGGGTGTTATCACCTTTTCTTGAAACATGCATTCTAATCTGGTTTTAAAAACAAATATATTTCTGTTCATCTCCCATCATGGCTAGGTGTAAATCTAGTTTTGATTGTCTTTCCTTTACATGTATTTGAGAACTCTTCGTGAAATATTTTACTGTCCTCAAAACCATTTAAGTTTGAGATAGAAAGTATGATATTGCCAATGCTGTCTTTTCCACTCTTTTTGGCTACAGCACTTTTTTTTCGACTTCATTTTTTTCGTTCTAACATCAGCAAAAATTCTGGATTTTCCTAAATCTCAAACCTCAAAGAATCAGTGATTGTAGTGAAAAGGAGTGCATATTAGTAAGCCTCAACATCCTCACAATTCTATCATTAAGAGAAATCTCGTCTCATTAGGTCTAAAAAATGTGCCTAAGTTTGTACCCCTGAGGTTTACAATGAACATTAGTGTGAAAGGCTTTGGGCAGAAATCTCACTCTCATTAGTTGTTTGAACTGCAAGCTGCTCAATGCTTTATCAGATTTTAATAAAACCATAATCAATCAGTCTTTAGCTGAACCCCCTTGAACCTATCAATTTTGTGTTTTGGGCCTACCGCAACCCCTCCCTCCCTGATACAGTAGACACCCGAGCGTCATCCTCTGAGGCTTGCTCTGCAGTGTCAGCTCGACGTACCGAAATAGGAGATCCCTCGTTCATCTCTATAACATCACCGTTGGGTTCGACACTCAGGGATTGCTGAAAAAAAGTTGCTTATGTTAAATTAAAAAAAAAAAAACGAGGCAAAAAATTGTTACATATTTGCAGTGCAAAGTGTAGGAGATAATAATAAACTTTTAGGTTGTAGACATGTATTAATTTTTAGGCCATGATGTTTCTATCTTTTCTCAAGAAAAAGTGAAGCAAAGAAACTGGAGGAAATACCTCTGGAAATTGTACTACTATATTTAGGATATCCTCTACATACCATGCAAGGTTTTGTATGAATTTAACAATAAATAGAGTGTTCAATTTTTGTTTTAGATTTGTTGCTTATAAGATTATGAATTTAAAACATTTCTTTAAATAAAAGCTGTAATTAAACATTGGCTATCAATCGGTTTTTGTTGCTGCCTTAAAGTATTTTTATGTGATATAGGCTTGAATCTGGCTATTTAAAGTGTTTTAAACCAGGAAGCCAGGCTGACATTCAGTATGAAACAATTTTTTTTAAAATATGGCTTGCATTTGCATTAAAGGCACTTATGCTCTTTATTTCAAAACTTCAACAAGGAAGCAAGACTTCATGTAGATTACCTGACCTGAGTTACTAGAAGTGATAGCAAGATCACTGCAGAGATATGTGGACAACTCTTACCCTGATACAAATTTTGAAAATTTACCTAATTTTATTAGCTGACAAGCATTTGAGCAATCGTAAAGATATTTGTTTTCAATCCCTAAACTCAATAAGTGAATTTAGCAGTTAGACTTAATGCAGAAGGCTCTTTCTCCAAAAATCCAGAAACAGGGCAGAGAGAGAGCAAAAGAAAAGGCAAAGAAAGACAGAAAAATGCTGTATCACTATGAGGGAAAAAGGAAGAGAGATGTAAGGACTAAAGGAGATGGAAAGAAAGGTCTCACCGGCAAGGCCCTCCCCTTTGTTTCTATTGGTAAGAGAGATGTAAGGACTAAAGGAGATGGAAAGAAAGGTCTCACCGGCAAGGCCCTCCCCTTTGTTTCTATTGGTAAGAGAGATGTAAGGACTAAAGGAGATGGAAAGAAAGGTCTCACCGGCAAGGCCCTCCCCTTTGTTTCTATTGGTAAGAGAGATGTAAGGACTAAAGGAGATGGAAAGAAAGGTCTCACCGGCAAGGCCCTCCCCTTTGTTTCTATTGGTAAGAGAGATGTAAGGACTAAAGGAGATGGAAAGAAAGGTCTCACCGGCAAGGCCCTCCCCTTTGTTTCTATTGGTAGGAGGAAGCAGCAGGCAGCGCAAGCCAGACACAGGATACCGTAAGTCCAGGTTGCCATAGGAATTGAATGTGCTAGTAATACCTGGATCAAATTGACGCAAAAATGCACAGATTGAAGAGGAAGCAAGAAGGAGATTGTTGATAAATAAGTTTCATGGGATCTGACAATTTCATAAAGAATTCATTTCTCTCCATCCTGTAATTTCAAAAGCAGATTCTATACTTTTAACATAATCAAAGAATTTGGGGATTATTTTCATTTATATGGGCACAAAATTGTATCTTGTTATGTTAATGAATTCAAACCATCGGTATAATTTGGTATCCTATTAAATTTTAGAAATTTTGGTTATGCAACTATGGTTTGGGTTTCCAATGGCTGCCTTTTAAGAATTATTATCTGTGACCATCCTTAATTTTCCAAATGACATACAATTTCCCCCTATGTCAATTGAGTAGGCAATCGCGACACATAAAAGGCCACATACTAATGTTAGCACTATAGCCAAACTTGTCTCGACACCCACTTTAACTTGAAAGTTGAATTGTTTTTATCATTTCACAAAAGTTTATATTACTGCATTCCAAAAACTTTTATGTGATCTATGACGGAAGTAATCATATGTACTTTTTCATCTGAAATGATAAAATGCAATTGTGTTAAAAGTCCTTATGAGATTATATTTTATAAAATCAAGTTTGTGATCAAGCTTTAAGTTAATCACATCCAATTCTGAAAAGAAAACAATAATACGCTCTCTTTTAGAAATTTATTGCTTAGAAGATCCTAGTTTTACAGTAAATGTAGTATTCTTCAAGGTGCTCTTGTCTCTCTGTCAACATGTCAGGAGTTGTTCAAGCAAAAGTTAAAATAAGCAAGCTGCGTTGTATCATCTTGCTATATTTTCTGCCCTCTCCTATTCTTTCACTTATGACGGTTGCGATCTGTCACTTGTCTTGCAATACACTTACCAACTCTAACAAACCTCTATTACTGTTTACCACCCGATTGCATCCCATTAGCTTTGCAGTAGGTGACTTAACTTACCTGAGCTACAAAGGGTGTCAACATGGCTCCTACTCTAGCCCAGGCAGAGGCAATTCCCATGCCTAATGTGCGTATAGAGGTGGGATATAGCTGCAGTAGTAAAGAAGAGATTAAACAATGGCAATGACTGTGGTGTTTACAATGGAGATGGTGCTCTTAATGACAATTATCATAACAAGATGATAAAATGATGATGATGATGATCATGATAATGACAGTATTGATTAGGAAGAAGAAGAAGATGAAGACTATGAGGGTGGTAATAACAATGGCCTTGATGAAGCTGAAGAGGATACATGTGTCTTTAGTTGTTGCTTGCAACATCGGCTTTTTAATTAAAAAAAAAAAACAACATTAAGAAGCAGTAACATCAAATTACAACATTATTTTAACTTTGATCATGTCTAATACGCCTACTAATACAGCTGCTGCTACTGTTACTAGTACTACTACTAGTACTACTACTACTACTACTACTACTACTACTACTACTACTACTACTACTACTACTACTACTACTACTACTACTACTACTACTACTACTACTACTGCTACTGCTACTGCTACTTCTACTATTACTGCTACTGCTACTACTACTGCTACTACTACTGCTACTGCTGTTGCTGCTGCTGCTGCTACTGCTACTTCTACTGCTACTGCTACTACTACTACTACTACTACTACTACTACTACTACTACTACTACTACTACTACTACTACTACTACATGTGCTTTCACTACTGCTTCTTGTACTATTTTTGTAATTACTACTTTGATTGCCACACTGAAAAATTGTTATTGTTACATCATACCACTAACCTCTGAACTGTAAATGTAGACAAAGTTGAAAGAGGCTGAAGAAAAAGCACGAACAAAGAACATGAGGACAGTGAGAGTTGTCAGATTGACATCCAATTGAATCAAGGTGAAGAAGATAGCAGTGCCCAAATAACACAGTCCACCAGAGATTCTCCTTCCCAGCCAGTCGATCAGAAAGAAGTTGATAGGCAAACCTGAGAGAGCAACGATAGAGGAAAAAACAGATAAGCAGTGTTTTATCAGCAAAATTTGTGAGTAAATCTTAGGGCAAAGTGGTGTGAGAAAAGTTGAGTAGACCTACAGTAGCCAACATGAGGGAACAAAAAAAATGAGAAAAGAGACATTAATAATAATAATTATGTCATTTTTCATTCATACATTATTGGTAGTAGCAGAAATGTTCAGAGACTGAAGAGTGTGAAGAGTAGAGATGGCCAGGCAGTAGAGATTAAAAAGACCTTAAAAATGAGAAAATTTCGCTTGTGTGTTAATTACCCCACCCCAATCAAGGAGAATGTGTTATCACTCAAATAAAAATAAATATGGATCTAATTTTACGATGCAAGTAAGAAAATACTTCCTAACAGTCAATTGCCAAGAATCTCATGGAAGTACATATGACTTGTGACACACCCTATTCAAAATTAGCTGGATCATAAACACTTTATGAAAGATTATGCTGTAATTAAAAACAAATGGATGATACTGACAGTATATTTAGAATATTAGTTCTTAGAAGTAACACAGTTAAATCTATCAAGATCAAGAGTTATGCTGCTAAGATAAAATTCATCAACTCTGATGAACAGTAAGAAACATTTTGAAAGGAGCTCTCAGTATTACTATTTTGTGCACTTCTGAGGATTTGATAGTAGGGTCCTTTTACATCATAAGCTAGCACAAACTTTCGGGAAATCTGTGCATACCTCTCTTCTGAATCTCATTCCCTCTCGATAGGAGAATGAAGGAAATTTTTATTAAATTCAAAGTCAATTCTAAATATGCTTTCTAAAAAAACTGCAGATCAATCATGTTTTCTAAAAACTTAGATGTAAATCCAATAAGACTAAGAAGGGGCCTAAAAAGAATTGCCTGCTAAAAGCACAGACTGGTGAAAATCAGGGCAAACTTAATCATTGCATCATAACGAGACGTATAGATGTTGGGCAAAAATCAAAAACTTTTTAGGATGGACCAAATTAGATGTTATGAAAAAATTGTATACTTTCGATTTTGTTTTACACATCTGAATACATAGTTATATTTAATTCAACAAAACATGAAAGTTTAAGAAATTCAAAATGTCCAAAAAATCATTAGTGCTCACATTAAACGTGGAACCTTTTTTTGCACACTGCATGTTTGTTATGATCTTATAAAATTTTTTGTAAAAAAAGAATTAAGACCAAGAGAGGAAATGTGAAAAAATTTTTAAGTGATATCTCCTTTTTAAAACATTAATGAAGTCATTTAATGATTTTATTTATCTGTGTCAAGAAAAAGGATAATGGCAGTCTTAATTATTTTATGGTGGTTTTGACGTTGATTATCAAACCAAAATGTACATATATTTTATGAGAAAAATACTAATAGCCAACTATGGATGAACTTACTTAAAAGCTCTCCAAGAGATGATACCAACATAGTTGCATAATCTTCTGTAGTGAGGTAGACACAGCTGCAGTGTTCAGATTCTTTTGAAAATAGAAGGGAAAGATACAAGAAATGTATATGCCCTACACAATGTAGACCATTTCATATTATCTTTAAAAAAAGATGTAATTGAGTAAATTTTTGTTATAGGTAGCTTGCATTAATATGCACAAACCAATAGATTTTGAGAATTTCATGATTTAATGACTTAACCAACGAAAAATAAAAAAATTTCATGTACTGCTTATGAACTGAAAATGCTGTTGTGCCATTTTCCAAAGGAGTAGTTAAAATATCAAAAATTGTTTTCTCCAATCTAATTAATAATTGTAAATTTAAATGACCACTTAAATAGGTCATTACTAAAAAATAAGAAGTAAAAAAAAGCATGACAAATAAAGGGGGGGGGTCAGAATTAGATAAAGAAGTAAAGGGAAAAATATCATAAGATTAAACAATGTAAACAAAAGAAGAATATGATTTTAAATATGGGACTGTAAAAAAAAAAAAAGGAGGAATTGAAAAAAAAACTCCACCAAAACAGCAAACAAGAGCACAAATGATTTTGCAAGTGCCTTTACAAGTCATAAATAGCTGAAAGAGATACCAACTGTGTATAATATGTGGAAAAACAACTTATAATTCTGTATAAAATCTATTGAAAGATCCTTGCAAAGGCCCATTCTTACTAATCTTAGGCTATTTAGGTAATCAGGTAAGTACAAAAAGTGCCTAGATGATGCACTGCCTTAGGGGGAGTTCATGTTAAGTGAACTTAAATGATAAGGGTGCTTATAGGAATCTATGAATAGATTAGCTAACTGTTCTTATTAATCCCAATGACAATGAGCAAAAAGAGAAATTATTATATTAGTAACTTTTCAGTTGCCAAAAAGCCTATGGTAATCTTAACAGTACTAATAATTTGCTGGTAAGGTGAGATCTGACCCCATAACCAAACTCTCTGTGCGTAGAATTGAGCCTATGTGAAATAAGGATTGTAATAACTGAGCTAATTGGCACCATTATGATAAATGAGGCATAATGATTACTATTATTATTATAATTATTATTATTATTATTATTATTATTATTATTATTATTATCATCATCATCATCATCATTATTATTATTATTATTATTATTATTATTATTATTATTATTATTATTATTATTATTATTATTATTATTATTATTATTATAATTAGAGAAATAATAGATTCATTTCTTTTGTAGATTTGCATGTGTGCAAAGGTTCTGATGCTATAAAATTAAACCCAAACCCCAATAAAGATTCCACATCCAAGATAAAATGCAAAACATTTAACACTTTGTGACGGTTGGTTACATATTTTTTTTAACATAAGTATGGTCTCTGATATGTACCTTACTTGATTTGATGCAAAAAAAAAGGAGCATTTGGCTGGCACTTGTTAAATATAAAATTTTAACATGACCCAAATAATAATAATAAAAAAAGTTATACTTTGAGGGTTTAAAAAATTCATGGTACATTGATTAAAAAAAATAAAAGACGCAAAATGCTAAAAGAATTGTTTGGGATAGAAATATAGATCAAAAGTATTATATAAATACTACTTACCACCTGCAAATTTGTGGTAATAAAATAACATATTAAAAGACCTATGACATCAATTTTTGTCATCATCACAAAAATTTAGACATATTAAAAGAACATGAGCAATTAATTAAAAAAAAAAACTAAAAAAAAGCATTGAGTTTTATCTTGCACATCAGGAGAATTATTTTTTTTGTGTAGAAAATACTGGAAGTATCTCTAAATTTCTTCCAATGGACAAGAAAGAAAATGAAAGGTTGCTTTTGATAGTAGTTTGTATAAATGGATGGAAACATGAGAAAGAGAGAGAGAGAGAGAGAGAGAGAGAGAGAGAGAGAGAGAGAGAGAGAGAGAGAGAGAGAGAGAGAGAGAGTGAGAGAGAGAGAGAGAGAGAGAGAGAGAGAGAGAGAGAGAGAGAGAGAGAGAGAGAGAGAGAGAGAGAGAGAGAGAGAGAGAGAGAGAGAGAGAGAGAGAGAGAGAGAGAGAGAGAGAGAGAGAGAGAGAGAGAGAGAGAGAGAAAGACACACACACAGAAAGGGAGAAAGAGAGAGAGGGTAAAAGGAATGATGATGTCATAAAAAGCTAATGCTGAAACTATCTGATAAAGATTCCAACACAGGATAAACATACTCTCTGCATTCCTAAGACGCAGCACCTCTGCACTGGCAAGTACCATGCCATAGTAGGTGAAGGCCACACCAAACCACAACACCCAGATCTGCAATGTGGAACGCAAGTACTCACGACTCAAGAGGTCTTTGGGGCGGCCTAAGGGGACCTAGAATAGATAATGACATAGATAAAGAGGTCACAAAAGTTTCTTTTGTGGTATGTTTCAGGCCAGGTGAGAAAAGTTATTATCATCATTTATTTAGAAAACAGTTCATATACGGTGTATAGTGATACTTTGTACTATCTCATACTGTATTAGAGGGTTTTATACTTCAACTTTTAAATGGGGCACTAGAACATGTGTTGGAGCAAATAAATAACTACCACAAAGTATGAGATTTGTATAGTTGAAACAGCATCCAATCAAAACACAATTCATAGATGAATGTTTGGATCCACAAATCTTGAAATAGTAAAACAGTCATTAGGATCTCTTGAAAAACTTACTGGCCATAGGAAGGGACGTTAACCTAATAGATCCTAACAATGGATCAACCCAGGCTTGTCATATTTCATTAAGCTCACTTGATTCTCATTTTCATTCAGGCATATATATGCCTCCCAAACAGGTCAACCACTGTCTCTCTTGTCATTGATGTTTGATTCAGGCATACATTTTTCTATGGCAATCTATTTTTTTTTTAAGTTGTGTGTAAAGTATTTCAGTAGAATCAAGTTGTTTATGAAAACCTGTTAGTATTTCTTTAGCAACAAGTTTTTTTTAACGAAGACAGCCTCAGATTTCTCTATGTAAAATCAGCAAAGATTCTGAGGTTGATTAGACAACCCTTTTTATTGACGGTCCATATTGATTTACACCTATATCTCGTCAATGAAAAAATGATGATCCTTGAGACACTTATTTAAGTTATCTCTTTAAAATATCACATATTCAGCAAGTGATATGAATCTATAATTATGAGTCAAAGCTGAAGATAAAACATAAAATAATTTACGATCAAAACACAATTACTATACTTTACAGCTATGTTTTTCATTTTTTACTAACAGTGTATTTGTTAAGTAATGAAAGCACAACAACTCTTTAAATATAAACAGTCTTATTAATTCAATTGTCAGACACTTTGCAAAGCAAGCCAATTATGCAGTATACATCCAATAAAATATTCTTATTAAGAAAAGATAATAAATGTACTTACTCAATAAAATGTTATAATCGATAAAATGAGAGTTAATCCAATATTCGAGAAAAACACCTGCTATTACATCATGCTAGTGAATAATTCAACATATCGATTAGATTCTGAATAAGGAAAAAATGTATCCCTTGCTGCTCTAGTGTTTGATAGAATAAATCAAGGTTTGGATTTGTTCATGATACAAAGCGCCGAACTAGCATTAATTTTTTACATAATGTCCTCACATTGTTAGAGAAATGGATCCATCAATATATATTAAGTGACACAAAGCCCCTCAGATTTTCTAAGTCGACAGAAACCTCTCACAGTACAGGCACTGTTGACTAGCTGCTAATCTTTCATAAGTCTGTATTAATATACAGAGTAGGCCTACTTTGAATAATGAAAATAAAGAAAAGAAACAACATATTACCTCAGGAGATTTTACCAGCTTGCCCTCTGGGAGAACAGACCTGTTTAGTTTTGCTGCATCTATTAAAACCTGCTGTGCATCATCCAAGTAACCCGCTGCTGCCAGGAATCTTGCTGACTCTGGGATAAACTGGAAAGAAGGTTCAAAATAACAAAAAATACATTTTTACAACTAATTGCAGCATACAGCCGTCTATGTTAATAATGTTGATGTTTTCATTCTTGTTTGCTATTTTTCATCTCTTCTTTTTCTCTTCTCTTCTCTTCTCTTCTCTTCTCTTCTCTCTCTCTCTCTCTCTCTCTCTCTCTCTCTCTCTCTCTCTCTCTCTCTCTCTCTCTCTTTATGTAGCCAATTTCCTAACACACTATTGTGAATACAACAATCACACAGTGCACAAACTGAAAACCAAAAACAACATTCATATCATTTGTCACCACAATCCTCTTCCTGATATTGATTTTTCTCTCTCTACTCACTGCAAGACCAGCAGCAGCCAAAAGCACAGGAATAGCTGATAGGGCAAGAAGCCACCTCCAACCTAACTCTGGGACAACAAGCATGGCTAGACCAATCTCAAATACAGAGCCCAGGGTCCAGAACACCTGGAATATCACAATTAAAGAAGAGAGGTAAAAATAGGGATAATACAGCTAAACAGAGAAACAACTCTTTTTAAGCACTTGGTATGCAAAGATTCGTTAAAGGATAAATAATGTGTGTGTATATATATATATACACATATATATATATATATATATATGTGTATATATATATATAAAGGTGTCATATACATTAAATGCTAATATATTCTTAATCAAAGGAGTGTGAGCTCTAAGAATAACCCATAGCGGTTATTATTATTATTATTATTATTATTATTATTATTATTATTATTATTATTATTATTATTATTACTATTATTATTTTTATTATTATGGTTGTTGTTGTTGTAGTTGTTTTTGTTATTATTATAATAAGCAGAATAATGATAATAGCAACAAAAATTACAATAACAACAATGTTAATACTATTGTTATTATCATCATCATTATAATAATAATAATAATAATAATAATAATAATAATAATAATAATAATAATAATAATAATAATAATAATAATAATAATAATAATAATAATTAACATTGTTGTTATTGTTATTATTGTTGCTATTATCATTATTCCGCTTATTGTTAATGTTATGATTAATACTGCAATATCACCTAAATTTCCTGATGATTTGTCTCTACAAAGAACATACATATTGCATTTCATAACAACAATCACCATGAAATATGTTGCTACTTGTAAGAAACACAGAATTTGAGCAAGCTTTTCTAAAAAGAAATGCAGCGACAGCTTTCACAATAACTTTTTAATGTATTTACCAGCACTCTGAATTTCAAGCGTTGTTAGAACCATCATTCTTAGTGTACTCATCCATGAAAAAAAATGTGTTACACAGACGTTTGGATCTGTAACATATACATGTAAGTAACTTCACCATGAACCAGATTAAAGCCAAGGTTGTAATAACGGTAGTAGAGTGTGGATAATAATAAGTGAAAAAGAGGAAAATGAAACTATGATAGAATCCTGAAGGGCAAAATTGATTTATACGTTAGGAACTTTGTTTTCTAAACAATCAGGCAATAAATGAGAAGTGGCTGACTGAAAAAGTAGTGAAAGTAGTATATTTCATAATTATCAATACTCGGATATAAATTTGTTCATCATGTCACAAATTCTCATGTAAAAGATAAAAGGTAGGTATAAGATGGACATGTTAATGTTTCGATAGGTCATATTACTCACTGTGCCAAATATTAAAACTTTTGCCCTATATTTAGATGGGATGTACTCAGCATTTAATGAAAACCTGTGGAGAAAGAGAAGTTAAAACAGTTTCAAGGTCAATCAATTGACGTGCTAGAATCTGAGAGAGTTATGAGAAATTGACAAGGATTTAAAAAAAAAATTAGAGAGTGAGAGAGAAGGGTGGGGAAAAGAGGAAGTCAGGCACAGCCAAAGAGAGTCACAGATAGAGCCAGAGGTAGACTAAAACGGTAAAATCAGAGATGAAGAAATAAACAGATGAAGAGAGACAGAGAGAGAGAGAGAGAGAGAGAGAGAGAGAGAGAGAGAGAGAGAGAGAGAGAGAGAGAGAGAGAGAGACAGAAACAGAGACAGAGACAGACAGACAGAGGAGAGACAGAGAAAGAGAAACAGAGAGAGACAGAGACAGACAGGCAGACAGAGGGAGAGTGGCGAGACATTAATACTAATAGACAGACACAGGTACTTAAGTATGATGGTCAGACATGAGGGGTAATAAAAAGAAGGAAGGAAGGAAGGAGCAAAAAACAAAACAAAACAAAGCAAAACAAACAAAGAGGAAAGAAGGGTCTTAACAGGGAGTGATGGTGGAGGATAAAACAAAACAACCCAAAAAAACAAACAAACAGGAAATACGCTGAAATAACTAGGCTGATGGAAACAGACAGGCACAGATTAAAGATCAAATTTGCAAAGATTTTAAACTGCTCAGAAACAGCAGTTTTCCTCACCCTTGTGGCGATCCTCCCATCCCTACACCAACCAGGCACCTCAAGACCAACATCCAACCGTAGGTCGGGGCGAATGTTGTGAGAAACCCGAAGTAGCCAATACATAGAGTGACCATCACTAGCACCTGAGGACACATGGACAAAGTGTCTTTGTGATCATTGATTTGGCGCAACTAATCATAATGCTCCTATTTTCTACTTCAAAATAGCAGCAATGGAAAGAGAGATTTTAGGAAAACAACCACACAGACCATCCGTTTTGAGTGTTTACCGAGTAATATCAGGCGTGGTTGATCATCTCGCTTTTCAAAGATATTCTAAGGAGGCTCAAAAAGGTGGAATTGCACACTAGAGACAATTAAATGTGACCCAATCTGGAGAGAGCCTGTAAATTAAAAGTTTAAAAAAAATTAGGCTCTACATGTTGTATATCTTGAGAGAGCGCAAATAACAAGAAATACCATAAATAAATCATAATTTCTTCTCTAAAGATTCCTATTTCATAAGTTTGACTGTAATTTACCATATTAATTTTTGTCTTCGTTCAAAATGGGAAAATGCGTCTTTAAATGGGTTTTCCCAGATTGGGTCGCAAATGCTGGAAAACACTTAATCTATTTAAAGGTTGTTGTGAAGGTTCATTATAAGACAATGTAGGTCGTTCACTAACTAAAAAAAAAATGCCCGGGAGATGCACTGACTTGCAGAAAACATAACCGCTCATTTATTATCAATCAATGAGCTTTGAAAAATCTATAAATATTAGTGAGATTTTACAAAATTATTTTTTTTTAAATTTCTATTAATATCGGAAAAGGACAACAACTCATGTGATATTATAATTTTTAAAAATCTTTCCCGAAAAAAAAGAGTTGACATATTATATGATGTAGGTCTATGAAGAGAAAAATTCTGTAAAAGCAACATTAATTTCTAGGCAGGTTAGCCCTTTCAACATTATCATCAATAAAGTCTTAAGTACGTATTTTTATTTTATCCTTCCTTAATTTCTCCATAAAGTTAAATTGAACAATGGAATCATGAGTAACTGTATTGATCTGAGCAGAGAGAAGACGCACTATGGTAAGTATCAAGTCTTAATATTGCAAAGGTTAGCCATAGTAAATCCATTACTGATAGCAATTATGAGTTTGAGCATTCATCGCATTCTGTGGGAAATAAAAACTCGCGTATAAAAAGAAAGGTGCCTGGTTTTACTGATAGATTTACTTTTCTTTTTCCTCCATATGGCCATCTACCGCAAGGCATGCCAGAAAAGCCTATACAGGTCAAAGCACAACTTGCAAAATGCAAGTCGGCAACCAATGATAGCTGATGAACGATCGGCTAAATTGAGTAGTTTAAACTGTTTCAGCTTCACAACGATATGCCTAGAATGTTGCCTACATCTTTAGAATTATTGTAATACTTTAAACATCTCGTTCTCGACTTTTGATTTTGCAGCTAATCATGTGGTGGTGAAAAGGTTAGAGTAAATTTAAAAATAAAAAGCAGAACGTACCACTTTCCGGCCATATTTATCACCAACTATTCCCAGAGGTGGAGCCGACACGCCCATGCCGATGAAAACTGCCTGATTTTAGAGAAAGATTAGAGGGAAATGAAAGACTCGGGATCAAAACCACAAAATAATAGTTTCGATTATATATTGTTTCAAAACATTTTATTTTTTTTTATCTGTAAGGTAATACTAATTTACGTAGGGCTATATATGTCTTACGACAACATTGCAATATGAAGGACAAAGGCAAATCAAAGATGGTGTATGTCAAATATAAAAATGTCATCTCTAGAAACTGTAAAGCTTTAGAGCTGTAATATTTTCTTGTTTTCTTTTTTTGTTCGTTTTTTTTTCCCTTATGTACATAAACTCAATATCGAAATTATTTTGTGAGCGAACCATTTCGATTTACATGGCCTTGGGCAACACAAGTCTTTTAGAACATTGAAAGCAGTTTTTTTTTTCGTTTCTCATATATAAGGATTGTAACTTACACGCTCGTATTCAGCCGTCTTTATAGTCTAAATGGACTAAATAAAGTTTCTAAAAAAGATACAAAAATCAAAGTAATAGGCGACCATAAAAGGTGGAAAAAGAGAAAATAAGCAATTAGGGATTGTAGGATGACAGTGACAGAGAGAGAGAGAGAGAGAGAGAGAGAGAGAGAGAGAGAGAGAGAGAGAGAGAGAGAGAGAGAGAGAGAGAGACAGACAGACAGACAGACAGACAGACAGATAGAGACATAAAGATAGAGAGAGAGGAAAGAGATAGCTAGCTAGCTAGCTAACCAGATAGAAAGGTAGATAGATAGATATAGAGAAAGAGAGAGAGAGAGAGGTAGAGAGAGAGGTTGGAGGGAGATGGAGTCAAAATATAAACATTTTAAGCAGATCTCATGATTAGTATGTGTGTATATGACCCTAACCAGTTCTAGCGGCTCGTTCTAACTAAATTGAAATCTTCAAGAAAGGTTAAAACAGCATAATATTAGAATTTGTCTTGGCTTGGGTAATGAAACTTCAAGTGAAATAAGGCTCTCTAAACTGTTTACATGAACAATGAATCAGTGAAAAAAAAAAAAATAATATATATATATATATATATATATATATATATATATATATATATATATATATATTACATTGGTGCATGCATCTTACATACTTCGAAAAACAAATCCAATATCTCTACTTAGATTGGCTACAAGTTTTTGTTGCCTGCTCATTATCAAAACTAGCATAATGAGTTCTATCTGTTATAGAAATGTAATTTAAAAAAAAAAGTTAATTGCCCTTTGAACACTTAGAAATGGTACAGCAGAATCCTCTCTCTGAAAGAGATACTTACAGTGGTGATGAGCGCCACCTGGTAGTCTTCAAGCGCCCATTCACAACGAACAAGGGGAGACAATACCGCCAGCATCATCATCTCCATGGCATCAGCAGCCTGCATCGAGTATTCCAGACCGGTGAAGATTGATGAGGACGAGAATAAGCATGGCGATGGTTATGATGGTTATAGTGATGTGATGGTCTTGAAAATAACGGCATTGATGATCCTATCGGTGTTAATGATAAGGATAATGATGATGGTGATGCTGCTGGTGTTGCGCTGGTGATGCTGTCAACAATATTATTAATAATTTCTAAAACATTGGTTATTTTACAGACGTAATCGTGATGATTAGAGATATCAAAATGAATTTGAGACCATGGTCGCATGAAGAATGAATTAAGCTCAAGGATAACATAGCCAAACATGACGTTCGATTCATAAAGAGAAGAAATAAAAAACAAACCAAAAAAAACAACAACAAACAAACAAAAAAACGAACACTCACACACATTTCGTAGATCTACTCAAAGTAACTGTGAAGTTTACACATCCCTAGTATTAAAAAAAAAAATTAAAGCTTCAGAAAAATTATTCAGGAGTTCGAGACATTCAGCTCAATCTTGTATGATGGTGTACTGTACACTTTCAATAGATGGTGATACCAATGAATTTTTAAATAATTCTTTGGCGCTGCTTTGGGTTAATCTTAAAATTTTCGCCAAATGAATACATTGACAAAGACAACGTAGTAGGCCTACATATACTCTTATGTCCTGTCCAACCTCCCATGTTCTAGAATTTCAGCCCCAGAGCTTTCCTCTTAAAATAATTATGACCCTTGAACTATGGCTGCAGAATTTGATCCCTGAACTCTCACCGTAATGACTTTTCCGACTACGAAGAGCTTGACCTGAAACCATCCTAGACTCAGCGATTCCACGGCGTCCTCCACCGTGTATGTCTTGCCTTCGTCCGTGTCGGTGACAGTGAGGGCCTCGTCGGTGTCCTGGTTGTCGTTACTGTGGTGGTTGCTGTTGTTGCTGTCGCCGTTGCTGATGGGTATCCCGCCAGCCCGGTGACGGGGCGAGGACACCACGTACTGCATAGTTGCTGGCAATGCTTTGCGCTATAGTTCACGGAACGTTTTGGTAAACCACTGGGGTCATGGTTAAAAGTTCAGAGTTCAAATAAATACCTCCATTTCTCTGGAACAGGAAATTGAGGTTATAATATCTGAAGTCGAAGTAGTAACCTTTAAACAAGGTTAAATTAAAGATCTTGAAAATGATTTCATTTAAGAATCAATGATTTCTTGGTTGATTGCGATGGAACTTTGAAGTGATATTATCTTCTTAAATTCACGTCATCAGTAAAGTTATTTGTTTCTTCAGAAACGTCTGCATCCGGTTTTTTTTTTTTAAATTTTATTTGCAAAGAAAGCCAAAGGAAGCTGAATACTGTTGATAGGGCCTGTAAAATAGAGCAAAGAGAATGACCAGTACTTGTAAATAATTCACAGCCTTAGATAATTGTGATTACAACTTTGTTATGCGCAAAGGTTCATCGTTGATAACTTGCTCTCATTGATTTATTCGACTAACGTATTACAAGTTAAAAATAGAAAACTTTTTGGCGATCTAACATTAAAGGCAAAAATTTTTAATTTACTATCTACTGTGGGATCGATTGTGTAAAGAAATTATATCGCGTACTAATCTCAGGGAGATTGCATAACTTTTCCATATAGCCTCCCTTTAAGCTAGAACAAAAAGTTAAAAAAATAATGGCTTCAAACCATGTTACAGCCTATTTTGAATTATGGACAAAACAATGGTCCTATAGATCAGAGGGCAGTCGTTTTGTCTCCTGATTAACGGTTCACCGGCGTAGCAATATACAGACACACCGCGAGTTCATAAAATTTCTAGTGCTCACAGTTTTTATCTTAACTCTGCCATTGACTTACTTGTCCATTGTGACATTTATGATAAAGAATGATCAACCAAAACCTCTCACTGAACCAGACTCTTGGTTTATAATGTTACAGGTTTCACCCTAACCATATGCCAATTTTAATGTCCAAAACAAACATAAACTGTACCGGATTTTTTTCCAACTTCGCTTCACATTTTGTACTAATATGATAATCAGAAAAAGACAGTAATGGATATGCAATGCTTTATCTGAAAAAAAATATTTTGAATTTAACATTTATATATATATATATATATATGCGGTACCGGTATTTGAAGACATAGAGAGCAAAATGTGAATACTAATACATGTAGGTTTAATTTATGATAAAACAGCCTGTCTGCCTATGTGTAGAAAGGCTATAACTGCAAACAGAAATAGTTATGTCTAAAACATTAAATCGACCATTTATCAAACAAAAAAGTCAAACTGGAAACAAGATAACCTTACCTTCATCATAAAATGTTTTGAATTTTAGTCCCTGACTACGGACAAAGTCCTTTAATATTGCAAGTTTGCAAGCCATATTCTTTCTTGATCCTGTATTTGCGCTCTAAAGTAAAATCTAAAGGAGGCTTTAGGGTTTTATTAGAAATATAACACCCCCCCCCCCCCCTCTCTCTCTCTCTCTCTCTCTCTCTCTCTCTCTCTCTCTCTCTCTCTCTCTCTCATATTGTATCTCACATAGTCGTACTCCTTCGCTACGCACCCTCTCCCTTTCTTCTCCCTCTCAACTACACACTTGTTTTAACGTTTAAAATCCGTTTGTATACATGGTCGAAGGGCAAGTGCGTACGTAGACCATCACCTAACCATTCTGATTTCACCCTTGTTCAACCTCTCTCTTCCAAACTGACTCAGAATAAACAGCCATTTTGTCTCACCCTGCCTCTGGGTCTGACATTTCGTGGGCGACATAATTGCTTTATTACGCGAGTACATGTTTCATGTCCCCCTTCATTATCATTTTTTCCGAGTAGGAAGCTGGGGTTAATGTTAAACAGCAATGACAATCTAATTCAACTGTCGTGTAGGTTTCAAGAAAAGACTAAATTAAAATGTTACTAGATCTAGTTGTGACATCATATGAAAGTAAATTAATTTTACGTGATAATTTAAACTGAATGGGCCAAGCTTAAAGTTAACAACAAAATGTCTATGTCTATGTCAACCTAGATTTCAAGTCTTTGACCCAAATTGATATCGAATACGGGAAGAATAATAATTATGCTGGGAATGATAAAGCTTTTGACCAAGAGGAAAAAAAAAGTGAATTCTTAAGAAAATATGAACTGATAATTTAATCCCGATTAAAATGATCCACAAATTTAAACAACACGATGAAAGTAATGACTTTCTTAACCCTTAAGTTAGAAGGCTACAAGATTTTTTGTCTCCCTTTCATTTACTTGAAAAAAATCTATAAATAAACATGAAAACAAACCTTTGACGCTATAATGAAAAGAAACTCTGAGGAAGTATCTGTGAAGTAACATTTTTATAGTAAAAATAGGTTCCTTTTCATAGTATGATTATGGTCAAATGTATTTACCAATCCGCAGCTCTTCATCAAAGATTGTTAGTTTGGTATGGACAAAAGGCATACGATTTTGCTTAAAGGTAGATTTTTCTTACAGAGGGTCTAGAAATCGATGGCATATCGTATAATCCTATCATTGTATCAATATAAAACAAGTGTGATGGAACCGACAAACAATAACAAAACGTGAGATGAATTAGAGTATTAGATCTGATTAATTCATTTGAGAGCCCTAACGGCATATAATAAGACTACAACCCTAAACGATATCACTAGGCATGACATGAAGCATGTTTAAAATAACAAAGAACAGACTGACTTTACTCATGTTAGCATGAGAACTAATTAGAGTTGTCCCAATAAAAGGTGCGTACTCTTTTCACTAATTTTAATCTCTGACTCTGTCTGTCTGTCTGTCTGTCTCTGTGTCTGTCTGTCTCTCTCTCTGTCTGTCTGTCTGTCTGTCTGTCTGTCTGTCTGTCTGTCTGTCTGTCTGTCTGTCTGTCTGTCTGTCTGTCTCTCTCTCTCTCTCTCTCTCTCTCTCTCTCTCTCTCTCTCTCTCTCTCTCTCTCTCTCTTTCTTTATCTCCTTTTAGAACTAGGAAGACACATTTTCCTAACATTAATTTTCCAATCCATACCATTGCAGCTATCAGTCTCACATGTTGCCCATACCTAAACATTCATACATTGTGTATGTTAGAGATTAAATATATGCTGTTTTTCAACTGCCCATCCATCTTTTTTCACAATCTTTTTCACATCTATAATATCAAAATCTCACAATTTACAAACCCTTCTAAATCTGAATCGAAACGTGGCGATGTTCTGTGTCAGCACAATCTGCTCCATCCTATTGTTGCTCGCAACAAAGACCCAGTATCTCGACTCACAAGCACAGCTAGAGATATAGTGCAAAGTAATCCACCACGTCAACCCATCTTCTTCTCCCAGTCTTTCTGGTTGCATCTGTTCCCTAATAATTACTTTTCACAAGGTACATAAAAAAGGTGATTGGTCTTTGGGTGTAATGGAGCGAACTCATTTCTGGCCATGTAATTCTAAGTTGTATTAGCACTACAGAAAATTGCCTTTTTTTTCCTTTGCATTGCATAAAGCTCTAGACCTAAACACAGGAACGCACAAGTTATAATGTTTTAAGTGCAAGTACTGTCCTTGCTCTTAGCTTAGATGAGGGATTCACACACACACACACACACAAAAGTACAAATGTTGCGATTTTATGATACAAGCCAGATTACCTTCCCTCTTCGTAATTTACCCTCCGAGTAAACGCACCAAATGTTTCACTGCAATAACACATTCTGTTAAGATAAATTTCAGGTTTCAGATATTTTTTTTTAATTGTGTATTCTGGATATAAGGTAACATTCAGGGGAATAAACGGAAAACAAAACAAAAGTTCAAATAAGTTGTTTAGCACCCTAGGAATTTTCGGCCATTTTCTTTGTGGTCTACTTTGAATTAACCAACACTAACTATTATTTTTCCTTTTTACAGCCAGACTTAAGTTGTCGTATTTTGCTATGCTATAACAACGAGAGAGAGAGAGAGAGAGAGAGAGAGAGAGAGAGAGAGAGAGAGAGAGAGAGAGAGAGAGAGAGAGAGAGAGAGAGAGAGAGAGAGAGAGAGAGAGAGAGAGAGAGAGAGAGAGAGAGAGGGAGAGAGAGAGAGAGAGAGAGAGAGAGAGAGAGAGAGAGAGAGAGAGAGAGGGAGGGAGAGAGAGATGCTTAAGGAAGGAAATGCCTTTTGACTCATCAAATAACATCAATATCACCGGCGAACCAGGGGTAACGTGAAGGGATTAGGATTAACACCGTGTAAGAGTTGTGTTTACTGCTTGCACGAAAGCTATTTCGTAACGTCATTAACGAAGGACGTATTGAGGCTGTATACTTGCAATGTTGTTGTACGTTTCAACTGTGGGGTATGAAATAATCATATTGATTATGTTATTCAATCTTTTCTCAAGCGGTTTATTCCTGTAGCAAAACGAATTAAAAAAGAAAATGAAGCCTGCATATTATTCATATCTCTGCAAACCGATGAAACGAACACACTGTGACAAAAAGTTATCGATTACTTTATTTAATAATTAAAATAGGAGTAATAGAAATATCACATAAAGAAATCTTCAAGGAGTCTTGACAAGCCAAGACGGAACCATAACGGGACAAACCAGCAAGGAAAACCAAATAATAGAAGCAGTAATTAAAGCCAGCAAAGACCGACATGCAACCCAAAACGAGGCGCCTCGCTGTTTTTCTTGCAACAGAACTTTTTGACACGAAACTGGTCTCTTATTAAAGCCACCGCGTCACTGCTTTAAACGATCACAAAGTTTATTTACTGCAGGGCCGTCAGTTTTTAATCATTTTTTTTACGCTTTTCATTATCTTTGTAACTCCTTAAAAATCTGCATACACGTTGAACATTATTTTGGATTAGATTTGAAAGTTACTGGTCATTGAGGACAGACGGTTTCAAATGGTAGAATCACATAATAGAAATCTTGTTCGTATGGGGTCTTCTGGGAGCCAAAAATCGAGAGTTGGACGATAAAAATAAAGAGGAGAACCAGAGAGAGAGAGAGAGAGAGAGAGAGAGAGAGAGAGAGAGAGAGAGAGAGAGAGAGAGAGAGAGAGAGAGAGAGAGAGAGAGAGAGAAAGAGAGAGCGAGAGAGAAAGTGGTATATCTATCCTGAACATGTTTTTTTTTCCCTCTGTCAAATTCCATCGAAACAGTATTTCACCAATAATAATTGTATGTGACAAAAATTATCATGAAGTTAAAGATATGAATATTACGCCCTCTTATATTCTGCATTTCACGAACAGATGATTTATTTATTTGAAACAGGGCCACGCAGTTTGTATTAATTCACTAAGCATAAGGTTAGACAAACCCTAGTGAGGTTCCGGGATCAAATACTTGAATCACGAAACTGATTATAGGGGTCAAATCTCACCCAACAGTCTTATCTTAGGTTAAAAAGAAGCCATCGGCTGCCTGATTAGCATCCGTCCAGAAGATAAGAGAAAGGTGCATAAAATTATCCAGATCAATATATACTGGTTCCCTTTTCGTTTCAGGCCGTGCAGTCATTTTGTTTAAATTACTCGTTAGAAGGGCATATCATTTCAAGTCTTTTTCATAGGCAACGTGAATTTATCAATAATGTTTAATACAATTTGTTCGAACACAATCTTTTTACCATATACAAGAATTTTTAGTAGTTTAATACCAGGCGGTAGTTGCCTAATTGAAAAGTTTGTTAGACTAAAGTGATATGAACGTACCTCAAAATCATTAGGGCAGAGAAAGATTCGAAGGTAAAATCCGAAATAGGACAAGTTTAAGGCTGAGTGACTTCGTGAAAAGATGAAGAACGAGGAGAATGGCCGGACGAGCGATATCTTTGCGGTTCACTGAACTATGGTAAAGCTACATCTAGGTTGGCTGGAAAGAACCATAGACAAACCTCATAATTATACGTTGAAAAAATGATAAACTATGGTAGATTTTAGAGCTTTTCCGACCTGCAAGAGATTATAAAAAGCAGAATTATGGGACCTGTGTCGGAGATCAACTCCCAGTCAGTCCCCTTCCTCAACTCTCCTGGCCACCCTTAGATATGTGGACAGAATTTGAACTCGCATATTGATAAAGAACCATTTATGGAACAGAAAAGCAAAACATCGAGAAAAACAGCAACCTGGATTGGCTCTTTAAGTACTGCAGTTGATGGATATATAGATGAGCTGAGAATCATAGGATAGGTAGATCTAGAGCTGGACTGATGGTATGAACATTTATAACTAAGTGAAATATTTATCTGAGAAAAACGATTAAAACAGCGTGGTTTCAGTTTGATGTTACGGAGGTTCAAAATAAGAATATGAAGAGTTAAGACAAGAAAGAACTCGCGAAGGTTTGGTACATCCACATGGATAATAGAAGTAGAGACACACGCGATTTTACATTCTCCAGGGAGCTCTCTAATCCATTCACTGTTGAATCGATAACACATGGATCACTACAGTGAATGGATTCAAAACGTCGTGTATGTTTCACGTGTGTCAAGAAACCACTGAAAAACGTTATGGATCTTAAGTACACAGATATTGTGTATTTATCGAGTTGGAGCAGCCTGGCAGGCCGCTAGTCCCCCACCTGCGCTCACGGTGTCTCTGTTGCACGACAAGACCGATAAGGTGAAACTGTTATTATTTTACTTTCCCTTTGTAGCGCTTGTTACTATTTCGCTCAACGGTAAAAATGTTTCAAGCGTATTGAAAAGCATCAAACCATGTAGGACAAACGAGTCCTGTTTTGTTATGATGCGTTATGTGCTACATTTGTTTGAGTAAGCTACTCGGGGATGGTGGAGTTCGCTCCCTATTCCTCTCAGGTTGTTTAGAGCCAGCAGTTACACACCAGCTGTGTTTTCTATTGCTTTAACCTTCCTGATTCTTGCCAGTTGGTAGAAACTGTATTGTCTATCACTTAAGCCTAGTAACAAGCTTATTATGAACAAAGTTTAATGTCTTTTAACCAGTATTGCAAAATTATAAGGACAAAAAAAAGCCAACAAACTAGACGATGGAGATTCAGCAAAACTGCTGTGCACTGCAAACATTAAAATGCCTTATTTATTGAATCCTGATCAATAGTTGTTACAGTCAGCTGCCACTATGCATCCAACTCAAATCTTTTACAGCGCAATGAATTAGATCTTGTGCTAGCGACAAATAATCTGCATCTTGAGCACTTGCTCATTTTGATATCGTCCGTTAATCACTATAGAGGGCAAAAAAAATGTCTGTTTCGCATATTGGACAACGCAGAAAATGCGATAAAAATCTAAATTTACGACATACAACAATGCAAGTACAGTGAATGAGGTGATAGCGTGCAGGTGCGTGGGTGAGTTGGCGTAGTGACCCGAATTCCGATGCAAGAACAGGCAGCAGCCACGGTGAAGTCATTTAATAGCTTATGAAAAAAAAAAAAAGAATGGTACGACCTATAAGTAGATTTTGGATTAAATTCTGAGAATCAGTTCCAAAAATAATCCTGCACTGAATGAAGCGTGAGTGTTGTTTGGTTACAGTTTACACCATCGCTGATGAGAATTTGAAATCTCATCTTTTCGGCTCCCATCTACCTCCTTGAAGGTTGTATAATATAGAGTAAAAAAAAATAACCGGCAAAGATTGGTGACTATAAAGATATGTATATCAGCAGCTCAGGTTAAGTGGCTTGTCATCGCAATTGCATTTTGCAAATAATTTTACAAACTTATATTTTTGAAACAGCGCCTTAGATAACTCACGCAAAGACCTTGACTGTAATTAGTAACGGACATAGGCATTATTACCTAAAAACCTTAGATGACTGACGGAAAAAAAATTAAAGAAAATATTGGTGTTTAGAGCTAGAGATGATACTTAAATTACAAATGTTTCGTAATCATAATCATAATTATTGTTTCCACATTTGTCGATTTCCACGTATGGTTTCCTTCTACTTAGGCACTTAAAATGTTTTTTTTTTTCTTTTCACAGTATTGAAAAAGCACATGTATCTGCTTACCTGCTCCCTTTGCATGGATAGAAAAAATTGTGACAATACCCACAATTCTCTGGCCATAGGAAGGCCTTTAATGAAACTGTGTCGACTTTTAATAAGCAAAAAATATTAGTACACTCTCTCTTGTCGAGAATATAATTTAGTAGATCGACCATGGTGCAATATTTGGGACACATTGATTAGAATTATATGTACCGGTATGGCAGACAGGTGACTCATGTGGATCTATACAATGTAAAATGATTAACACATACGTATAATTCCCATAACTAGTTAACTATCGGTAATTCAATATTAATTTCATCAGTAATCTAGATCTAGAACGACTAACGAGATTGAATAATTCATAATAATAATAATAATAATAATAATAATAATAATAATAATAATAATAATAATAATAATAATAATAATAATAATGATAATGTTAAAAACATGGAGAATTTAACCTAACGAAATGTGATGAAGCACTACAGGCAAGCCATGGCTAATAATAGGGCTGTGTGGAGACAGGTAACAGAGGCCTAGTGGAGCTAACACAGCTAAGCAAATTGTAGTGTTTGTCTAAAAATCCTCTGAAACAATTCAGTCTGGGCCATGGATTACCTTTTTTTCCCCTTGCAAGAATACAATTGGGAGAAAGAGGCATGCTGTCACCTCCCCCCCCCCCCCCCAAACTTTACTTTCCCTTTTTCTCTTGCTACGTATGTCGTGCAGATTCAACTGTGCACCAGCACTAAGGATAAACTCAATCTTGATTGGATTTATAATTATGAAGTAAGTAAAATTCACAGCTTTATGTGGTATCTGTAACGGCTTTGGAAAGACAAAGACCACCCCTTTTTATGTAATTATGTGTGTGTTCTGAGAATCTTTAGAACCAACAAGATCGTGACACCTCTCTCTCTATTTCAAGGCAAATTACTATATCTAGTTCAGCTTACTGCTTCTTAGTCATAATCATTGCAATTTCGAGGGTAGATTGCATTGACTTCAGCACATTTCGAATCCCGAGTTTGTATGTCTGTCTTTAGAAAATGCCCTGCCAACTAGTTGAGCCTCTTGGTATTAATCCATGTATGATAATAAATTGACCTATTTGCGTACAAATCATATTTGTACATTCCGCCTCCATGTCTATGTGGAATGTATATATCAGTCTCTTCACCCTGCATACAACATCAGGGAACAAAGTGATGCACCGGTATATGAATCAAACACGTCGTAATAAAAATCTTTTTTGCTGTGCTCATATCTAGTTATGGTACTAACTATAGCCGAAGAAATGTTGAGACCAAAATTTAATGAAGCTTTGAACTTCGTACACGAATCTATACATGAATATTTTTTAATGAATTAGCCTATTTCAAACTAAGTCTAGATTATGAACCAAAAACATAGAAAAGGAAAGTGCGGTTAAATTTACTCAATTATCGCTATGCGTTTTTTTTTTTTTTTTGAACAGGCCCTATGAAAATTTCCTTTTCCCTGCTGAAGACTACCCTCTATTGTAATATGCAATTTTTAAGTCTTTGGCTGGGAGTTATAGGTCATACAATAAGGAAAGGAGGAAAGGAAGGAATTGGAGAGCGGTTTGTACACCCTTCGAAATCAAAATCTAATGATGTCTCGATCACTGTGCTTGTAATATCTAAGTCACTGTTTTGTCTGTTTACAACGGAATATAGGCATCTAAATGTAAGTCAATACCAGACCTGGATATCTAGATGTACATCGGCTAAGCTTACATTATAGGCCAAATTGTTATAGATTCTAGGTCCGCTTCAATCAGTATTTTAACAGCGGCAGTAGAGAGCAAAAATATAATGAAATACTTAGAATAAAACATCACAATCCACAAACCTTTTTTTTTTTAAATTAATCCATCTACACAGTTTTGCCACACTAGACCAAGCAATCAACGAGTTTTTGGTCCACCAAAAGATTAATATTCCAATTTGATGTTTTCCCAGGGCCCACAGCCACAGATAAGGAGGTGCAGTGTTGTTGTTCCCACCTGAGACTTGGAAACAGGAACTTGTGGCTTCGGCTGTGACGGTCCCCACTGGCTGCTGGGGTGTGGGACGTGTCTGTGTGTCCGCGACACGATCTGATGCCCTCAATAAATTCAGCGACGCGCGTCTATCGATTTGTTGCGCCGCGTAGTTTTAGGACGTCATCAAGTGATGACCTAGTATACCTAGCACGGCCTCTTTTGTCTGCAAATTTGAAATTTACTTCAAGCGTGATGGTTAGGTTGCAAGGGTGAAACCCCTTTTGTGCAATAACAGAATTAAGAATTTAAGCACTTTCTGGTTTCAATAATTTTAAAAATTGCATGTCAGAATAACGTGATCACTGCCAGGTGAAGCGTGACAGCGGTATTGTAAGGCTAACTGTGAACTCTGTGGGGATGTGGAGGCAATGTTTTAAATGTAGGGCAAACCCGGATAGGCGTGTAGCCAGTTCATAATGAAGATTAAGAGAGTTTGACTAACAATAGTGTTCGATTCCTGGCTGGGTCATCTGGCGGTGGGGTCGAATCCCATTGAAGCAGCACCATCCTCGATTTCATTAAAAAAAAAAAAAAAGCTGTTGTCTCAGAGATAAATCTTTCTAGAAACTTTGGAGACGTGGACGTGGAAGCAGACTATGAAGAGTGCTATGAATTTGAAGCAAAAGGAAAAACGGTTTTTAAAATAATTCATAAACGGTCTAAAACAAGGCAATGCAAGATAATTTAATCGCTCTGGCAATTTGAAATAATTAATTTTATGACTTTTATTCTCCAAATACATCAACGCCAATATCCTCATTTTGTCTTGACTCATTTCCCTTGAGTTGTCTTTGATAAACGGGAAATATATTTATTGTGATAGGCATGTAGTGATATATAAACGCAAATCCAATCTAATTTTAATGTATATTCTGTAAGAGGATCGTCATTTAAATCTATGTCTCCAAGTTCCACTGGTGTAAAACAGTTCAGCATACCTGATCTCAAGTAAGAAAACATCAACCAGTATGTGTCTCTCCCGTCCTGAAGTAGTTGCACTGACCACCGAGCACTCAGCACAACCAGTATGTGTCTCTCCCGTCCTGAAGTAGTTGCACTGACCACCGAGCACTCAGCACAACGAATACAGATGTTCTGTTTTATCCTAGAAATACATTTATTGTAGACTATCAAACCTCAATATTTCAAAGAAACTGTAGATCTAAACAAATCGGATCACAAGAAGACTTATCGCAGAGAAATTAAAATCTAATGTCGATCAAGCTTTATCCATTTATGCCGCTCGTATTTGGAACCTTATTAAAAAAAAAACAAAAAAAACCAAACAAACAAAAAACAGATATTGTTTCATTTAAAAACCCGCATATACTGAATAGTAGTACGCTTAAAGGAAGTTAAATTTTTGTTCTTTTTCGAGGACTTAATTTTTACGCAAATCGTCAACATTGCTGCTTTAAGCAATTTCAATAATGCTTTCCAACAATTTACTTACATTGTTTTCTTTCCTTGCTTCGTATATTAGACGCTGCACATATATTATTCATACAAACTATATCAGCACATCCTCAGGTACATCATAAGGAGCAGAGCCGTATTCCTGTGTGACAGAGTTCTATATGAAGCGAGTCCCGCCCAGCCAGGTGGACGCCTATAGAGACAGAATGTCATCAACTCCACGAACTCAGATCATCACAATCTAGTCAGCAGAAGAATCGACCTTGCTGTAGTTATAAGTTAAATATTAGAACAATTAGAACCAATTTTTCTACCATTGTAATAAGGACTTCCTGAAGGTGATAGTTTTGCTTCTCAAGATACTCTCCCAAGGTGATATGGCGATGAGTGATACTGATAACTTCATTCTTTTCTTCTTTATATTTTACACTAGATGCATTGTTAAGGATATTCACGGGTGAAAGATTTGTGAGTGCGTATGTGATAACTACCGAAATCATCTTCGTAAATAATTCAGGACATATTTATTCATCCAACGTACTTGGCACTGTTTGAGTGACGATTCGAGAAGACATCAGTACTTTCTAGCTAATTTTGTATCCCCCTTCACCCATAAGATAAACAGGTAGGGAGATCTGATGCCCATCTCTTTGATCGGTGATGCTTTAGGAAACCTTAATTCGATAGTGCTAATTATGTCGAGCAGTTTCCGAAGCTCCTCATAAGAGAGAATGTGAACTGCACGTGTGGAAGAGCAAGTTCTATTCAAACGTTTGCACCTCTGAACCAGAGCATTTGACACTGAGAACACTGAATTTCCAGCAGTCATCGCTTTGATCCTTGTAGTGAGTATGATTTCGGTATCATTGTTCCATGTTAAATGTAAATCACAAAAACTGGATCTCAAACATTGTGTATAATTGATGTTTTGTGATTACTTCTATATGAATGTATATTTAATCAAGGAAAAGACCTAAAGGATAATATTTTAAAAGTGAGTTTTCCTATAATCCTAAGTAAAAGAAAATGTACCCGGACAGCAACTCTTATGTTGAAATAAATTGGGAATATACAATCGCGTAAAATACATTTATTCATAAATTCAATTCTGTATTATGATAAATGGATCGCGCCGAGGTAATTCAGTTTTAAATTAATAAACAAAAAAATAGCCAATAAAAAACATAGAAAACAATATTGATTTTCTGAGCTACGAATGGGCCTAAAATGTATAGAAGATTTTCTGTAGTATTCCGAGCTACAGAACAACATAATAATATGTTACAAGATGAGAGATTTACAGTTTTGGAAAAGAAGAGCTGTATGTTTTAACCTTGAAGATATGGCTTTACATATCTAAGTCTTATATTATGATTGTTGATACTGGATAGATGAGACTCAATTTAGTATCATAGATGTGAACTGCTGCTTTTATAATTATTCATAAAGAATGACAGTAGCAATAAGGATCAATGGTTCATTATTTATTCTCTGGGGGGAAAAGGTA